>ML815005.1:260378-273703 GCA_009831015.1 Picea engelmannii | reverse complement strand
TTCCTTGCGAGACCTTAGAGCGGCCAACGGAGCCGTTAAACTCGTCAGGGTGGTCCATACCAAACGGCTTGGGTTATTTAGACAACCCCGGACCGGTTCCACTCTCCCAGTTGACGGACGGTCATTTTCGCCCGTCAACAAGAAGAAACATAATAAAGTCTTTTAAACAAAACAAGGAAGAATATTCTCTTACCAAGCATATATAAGAATACATTCAGGTGTGGAAAAGCTCCAAGCAGGTGTTCAAGAGAACCAAAAGCAAGGCGACTTTCCATTTACACTATCAAGGGAAGCACCATGACTGAGATAACTCTTCTAAGCTCATCTTCGATAGAAATTTATTAAGAGCACTTGGGTGATTTTGAAAATAATATTAAAGGAGTTAGTTCCAAATTGTTAAGGTAGATGGGATATAATGGGCAAGGGCTAGGAAAGAGAAGAAAGGAATCTTAAGCCCCATTGTAGCTGCATCGAGAGTCAAGCATGAATGCCTAGGTTTCGATGGCAAAGGGAAAAATCCATGACCATAAATACCACTTCTGTGAAGGTGAAAAAAATGACAGAGTTGACCTAATCATTATAAGAAATAAAAACAATACATGAAGGTGGTGGTCCACTACCACCTTATCCTTCTTGTATTGGATTGTAGAAGGGCAATGAAAAGAAGAGTCTAAAGACTCAAGCTACACCTGCATGCAGAAAGAACAATAAGAATATCAAATAAAAGAATAAAAAGAAGAACCAAGGTATGCATCAGGTAATACATCCCTTGTTTTTCATTAATATAGGAAGAAAGACCATAGTGTTACTAGCTATTGGTACTCAGAGTTATTCTCTTTCTATGGGAAGAAACGCCATTGTAGGGCATATTAATGGGTGAATTAGGACACTTTCCAAAATCCTAAATGGTTTCATAGGAAGAATGGCAAGAATATTTCCCCAATCCAAAAAAAACTTAGAGGCATAGGGATAAATGGAGCATGTTAACCAATCCATATGACAACACCAAGAAATTTTGTCACCACTGTAAGTTGAGTGACCACTAGGCAGCAAAGTGTGGGTGACTTCATCTAGAGATTCACCCCATAAACCACATAGTCAATAGAAGAGTGTGGTGAGTGAAAACTCTAGAATATTAAGATATGACTACATCTCTAGTCTAAGGAGTTGTAACAACACAGGAGGTTAGCGACACCAATAAGAAGGACAATAGAATAATTCCAAGAGAATCCATAATACAATTATTGTTTTTGATATTGCAATACAAGAACCCATTCTTGAATATGTGTCAAAGACTAGTGCATGGAGGTAAATCACCTTAGGGGGGTTTCTTGAGATTCAACTCCATGACAACTACCAAGGCAAACACAATGTTGGATGATGAATTGTGATTGCACACAAAGGTTCTCATCCAAATGAAATTTTCACATAGATAGAGTGCTTGTAAGCATGTGTAGGCACCAAAGGGTTGTTTCCATGACAAGAAGAAACTAATCCTAGTAGAAGAACATAAACCAAACTTCCCTTATGTATTTTTTACATGATGGCATAACATTTTTGGGTCACATTGAATACAAAATAACATTCAAATTATCTTCATTGAATACTAAGATGGACTATCTCCAAGTTTGAGAGAGATGGGATTGAATGTTGATTACATAGTTCAGATCTCGATATTTCTCATAGCTGAGAGTTTAGTGAACATAAATTCTACATTTTGGGAACAAACAATACATGAACCAAAGCCAAATACATACCCAAAACTGGAGCCAGTAGTCAGAGCCAGAGTGAGACCTACAGTTGTAGCTAGTGTTGGAAAATTGGATGTCATTGATGTCAACTCTAGAAGAAGTCTAGAAGCATCTAGAAGAAATGGGTGTATTTGAAGAAGTATCAAAATTGGCCCCCTTATGGCATAGATTTAAGCGTGGAACTCATGAGAAGATGCTTTGAATAAGTCTATAAGAAGCCCCATAGGTGTGGTCATGAAGCTGAAAGTTGTTTGAGGATAAAGAAGATGAAGGACATTGCAAATTCATGCAAAACCCTCATAGATTGATAGTCCACGTCATGTTGTTTCCAATGACAAGTGGTATGTCATGTGGTTCCTCATGGTTGAGAAGATATTCCCTCTTGAAGTTGAAACCCCAAAGTATGGTCAAGAAGCCCCGGATATAAGGATAATAAGTTACAAGTCGGCCCAAAAATTAATTAAAGGAGAAAAGTTGTTGAAACAAGAAGTTACAAGTTAAACCTAAAGTCAAATAAAGGAGGCACTTGGAAAAGTATAAATACACATCAAGAACCTCTCATTTGTTCATCCAAGAAAGTGTGCTATTGTGGTATAGAACTAGCATAAGTGGGTCTGCACTTGTGCTAGGAGGATTGGTGATCTCTGCAAATAAAATATAGCCTAGGAGAAAGGAGGTAAAGGAGAGAAAGGAGTTTTCTGAGGTTATCTGGGAGTTATAGTGGAGGAAGGTGTGAATTTATGAGGTTATCTGCAGGTTGCAGTGGAGAAGGGAGTGGATGTACGCGGTTCATAGTGAAGAAAAGCATGGATGTCTGCGGGTTGATAGTGGATGAATCATGGATTTGTGTCTTGATGAAGTTGAAAAAGGTTAATGAATATGTTATCGTGTTAATGCTGAAGTTGAAGAAGGTATGTTGGCCTGTGATCTAATGCACTAGTTTGTTTACATGATAAAAGCTATGGTTTTCTATATGTCTTGAGGTTTACATATTAATGTTATGGTATATGCCTTGAGGCATACCATGGTTTATGGTTTATCATGGATGTTATGGGACATTCTTGAGGAACTTCTTTGGTACATGATTTGAAGCATATCTTGGTGATGTTGGGAATATGTTTTGAGATATTTTCTTGTTGATCTTGGCATGTGGTTTATGTGAATGGATATGGTGTTGATGATGATGATGTATCAATATCGGTGAAAGTTATAGTGACAAGTTGATTATCAATGATAGTTTCAGTGACAATTTGAGTCTCCATTTATGTTTTAGGGAGGTAGTAAGGGGAAAGGAAAGGGGCTTGGAGCCTCCTTCTAGTTGGTATTGTAGAATACAGGAAGTCATAACTTCCTTCAGGTTGGATCCTGTAAATCAAAGACTCCTTCTAGTTGGAGCTGAAAAATATAGGGAGTTGTAGATTCCATCAGGTTGGAGCCTGTAAACAGGGGGTTGGTGCCTCCTTCGAATTGGTGCTAGAGAATTTTGGAAGTTGGTGTTTCCTATGAATGTAATCTTATGATATATAAGAAATCATTCTGTGGTTTTCTCCCATTTGGGTTTCCACAAAAAATTCTTGTGTATTATGTATCTATGGTTATGTGTTGTTGAATGACATTGTTCATAATATCATGAATGAAATCATAAGTGATAAATTGTTGATAAATTGATGTTTACATATTTTGGGTAAAAGTGGTAAAAAGTGCATAATATTTATTCACCCCCCCTCTCAATATTCCAAGAATTAGTATCGGAGTGGGTCCTTCAGAGACAGTCTAACCACTGGAAGGTAGATCATGGAGTGCACTAAGAATGGAACGTCAGTATTTGATGGTTATAACTATGCCTTCTGGAATATAAGGATGAAAATGTTTTTTATAGCATAGGGATTTGATGTCTGGAAATCATTAGTATACAGATACAAGGAACCTACTACTACTCCAATAGAAAAATATGGAAAGAAATTTTTTGAAAACAATTCAAAGGGTACAAATGCTATTTTGAGTGGCCTGGATAGTTCATTGTATGTCAAGGTTATGCACTATGACTCTGCAAAGGATATTTGGGACAAACTTAAAAATGTTTAGGAAGTATATGCCAAATTCAAAGGGACCAAGATTCAAACTTATAGAGGTCAATTTGAATAACTGAAAATGAAGGAAGATGAAGATATTGCAGCTTACTTTCTATGAGTTGATGAAATTGTGAACAATATTAAATTCTTGGGAGAATAAATTAAAGAATCAATCATTTTCAAAAGGTACTAAGATCTCTTCCAATTATATTTGATCCTAATATTCCATCCTTAGAAGAAAGAGAAGATCTTGCTTCATTGAGCATGGACGAGTTGCATAGAATCCTTACAACTTATTAAATGAGAAGAGAGTAGAATAATCCATCTAGGAAGGAAGTAGCTTTCAAAGAATCCAAGAAGACAAAGAAGTATAAGAAAAATCTGAAGTCATACTATAGCTGGAGCGATGATTCAGATGAAGATGAAGAAATGGACAACTTTGTAAGGAAGTTAAAGAGAGGAACTAGAAAGTACAAAGGTAAGATTCCTTTAAAATGTTTTAATTTTGTTAAAATTGGTCATTTTTCTAATAAATGTCCTTATGATAATAATAAATATAATGATGAAGAATAATCTCCCAAGAAATAAAAGAAATATAAGAAAGGAGACAAGAAAAGAAACAAAACGAAATTCTTCAAGAAAAGCCTCTACTCAAGAGAAGACAATTCCTCATCTGATGAGGATGATGATAGTTAGAGAGAGTTATAAAGAGTACTCTTTATGGTATTAGAAAATGATGAAGAATATTATGAAGAAGAAGCTGAAGTAGATCTTGAAGCATAACTAATCAGTGCCCTAAGTGAGCTAAAAAGTGAAAGGAAGAAAATCAATTCATTGAAGGAATAATTGATCAAGTTGAAGGAAGGTTCTCAAACTACTAGCTCTGAAGAAGTACAACACAATATTATGAATCAAAATATTCAAGTAGAATAAGATAGAAGGATTGAAGAAACACTCAAAAAATAGTTGGAATAAAAGGAGAAAATGAAGGAAATATTGGAAGCAGAAATAGTCTCACTAAGGAAGGAAATTTAGAAGAAAGACATGCAATAGAACAACATTGAAATATTGGATGAAAACATCAGCAGTCAAAGGCCATACTATGAAAATTCTAGACTAGGATACAAACAAATGCATATTGAGAAGGGTTCAAACTCCATGCTGACGGAAAAGGAAGCATAACAAAGAAGTTATGCACAAGTCATAAAAGGTCCCATTAAGAAGGAATAATGCAAGCCTTCGAAGGAGAACACTTGGTAAAAGGAGAGAACTCAATAAGAAGATTACAACATAACTACACCACCTAGAAGATCCATAATTCAGAATCAACAACTAGCAATGGAAAGAACTCAAGAAGAAGATTACAAAAGAGAAAAACCATTTATAATATCCCCCACATTTTGGTGCCAAACTATTTTTCTTGGTTTATGTTATTCCTGTAACAATTTTGGGCACAAGGATATAAACTATATATCCTATGCTAATAACATAAGCAACTATGAAGGCTATTCTATAATTACTCATTCATAAAGCCTCATGAAGCGTACAATAAAAAATGTAATAGTTTTGGCTCATTAAATAATGAAGTATAATGTTATAAATGAAACAATTTTGGACACATGGCCAAAGATTGCAGATTGATTTTTCCTCTAAATGAACCAAAAAAGGATTTCAACAATCCTGTAAAGGAACCATCAAGAATATGGAAAGGGAAGTAGGATAAACTGAACATTAAAGAATGTTCTATTTCTCTACAAGCCCAAAGAAGAAAACGTGATTGGTACGTTGACAATGGTTTTTCAAAGCATATGACAAGTGACAAGGACATGTTTGTAACTCTAAAGAAAGAAAGATATGGATCAGTTTCATTTGGCAATGATAACTCAACCAAAAAAATAGGAAAATGAACAATCAAGATTGGAAGTAAAGATTCCATGGAATAAAATGTCCTACTTGTCGAAAATATGAAGCACAATCTACTAAGTGTGAGTCAAACATGAGATCAAGGACACACACTTCTCTTCGACTCAAAGAAAATTGAGATAAGGAAAGAAGGATCAAGAAAATTGGTGGATACAACAATAAGGACTTCAAGAAACATACACATATTAAATGAGTTTGGAAAGGAAATATTTTTCTTGGGAAAGGAAAATGAAAGTTGGCTTTGGCACAAAATAATGTGTCACATGAACTTCGAAAATCTTGTCAAAATCAGTAGAAAGGAAGCAGTAAGAGAAATGCCTGAAATTTCAAAGCCAACCAATAATATGTGCAAGAACTGTCTACTTGGAAAAAAAACAAGAACTGAGTTCACAACAAAGGAATACTCTACAAAAAAACCATTGGAGATTGTACACACTGATATATGTGTACCGATGAGAACAAAAGGTCCAAATGGAGAACAATACCTCATGCTAATTATTTACGATTTTGCAAGAATGACCGCAATATGAGTTCTCAAGAAAAAGTCAGAGGCATTCAAGTGTTTCAAGATATTAAAAGATACAGTTGAAAACAAGACTGATTTTAAAATCAAAGGCTTGATATCAGAGAATGGAGGTGATTTTACATCAAATAATTCATGGACTTTTGTGAAGATCTCAGAATAAAAAGGAAATTCTCAGCAGCTAGGACACCTAAAAAAAATAGAGTCATTGAAAGGAAGAACATAATTGTACATGAGATGGCCAAAACCATGTTGAAAGATTCCAAACTGGTTAATCTCTTTTGGGTACAAGTAGTACATAAAACCATTCATATCTTGAACATGGGAATTCTTAGAAGTAATACTGACAAGACTCCATATGAGCTATGGAAGAGAAGACCAACTAATGTTAATCACTTTAGGGTGTTTGGAAACAAATGCTACATAGAAAGAGAAGATAACGGGATTGGAAAATTTGACTCTCAAGTTGATAAAGGCATACTGGTTGGATACTCAAGAAAAATCAAGGCATACAAATGTTACAACCTAAGACTCAACATAATAGTGGAAAACATCAATGTAAATATTGATGAAACAGATGTGTTGAAGACCAGAGAAGAGAGAAGAAATTCAAAAGAACAGAAAGAAGAAGAAGAACTAAAATAAGAAGAGGTAGAAGAAGAAGAAGAAGCAGAACAACAACAACAATAATATAATAAGCCAAAAGCAGAACAAGAAGAAAATGACCAACAATATTTTCAGATACCTTCTAGGACACCTAACCACTCAGTTCATAAGAATCATCCACTAGAACAAATTATTGGAGATAAAAATGCAGGAATAGAAGCCATATGAATAAAATGGATGCATACACCATAATAAAGAGACCTAGCACTACTATCCATAGTTGAAACTAACAGATTTGAGGAAGATAACAATGATGAACATTGGATCAAGTCCATGGAATAATAACTAAATCAAACAGAGAAGAATGAGACATGGGAAGTGGTTCCAATACCTAAGGAAAAAAATGTGATTGGTACAAAATGGGTGTTCAGAAACAAACTAAATGAACATGGACAGGTAACCAAAAACAAGGAAAGGCTAGTATGCAAAGGATATGCTCAAGTTTAAGGAGTATATTTTGAAGAAACATTTTCTCCCATTGCTAGAATGGAAGCAATCAGAATGATCTTGGCCTATGCATGTTCCAAAAGGATCAGATTATATCACATGGATGCAAAATCAACATTTCTAAATGGAGAATTAGAAGAAGAAGTCTACATTGAATCATCAAAAGGGCTTCTACTTTCAGAAAGAGAAGATTATGTTTTCATATTAAAGAAAGCTCTGTATGGACTCAAGCAATCCCCTAGAGCCTGATATTCAATATTGGAAAAGTACTTACAACAAAAAGGATTCAAAAAGGGAAATGCACATAGTAATCTCTACATAAAAGTGGATCGGGACAACATACTTACCATTGAAGTATATGTGGATGACATTATCTTTTGAAGTGGCGATGACAGGATGAGTAAGAAGTTTTCCAATGACATGCAAAATGAGTTTGAAATGTCACTACTTGGTGAGTTGAATTTATTTTTGGGACTTTATATATCTGATGTAGATGAAGGTGTTTTCATTTCCCAAACCAAGTACATCAAAGAAATGTTGAACAAGTTTGGAATGGAAGACTGAAAACCCATAATTACTCCTATGGTCACTGGTTGTAAGTTGAGAAAAGATTATGAATTTGAGAAAATAAATAATAGACTCTATAGATCGATGATTGATAGCCTACACTATGTGACAGCCTCAAGACCAGATGTAATGAAAGCAGTTGGATAGGATGCAAGATTTCAAGCAACACCAAAGGAAACTTATGTTTTGGTATTAAAGAGGATCTTCAGGTATATCAAAGGAACAACATAGTTTGGATTGTGGTATCCAAAAGGGAATGAGTTGACTATGGTCACCTACACAAATGCAAATTGGGTAGGAACCATTGATGATAGAAGAAGTACTAGTAGAGCATCATTCTACTTGGGTGATTATCTTGTGTTCTGGTTAAGTAAGAAAAAATCCTCAGTATCCTTGTCTACAACAGAAGAAACATATATTGCAGAAACAACATGTTGTACTTAGGTCCTCTAAATGAATAAAACCCTACAAGAAATACAAGTAAAATATGATGATCCCATCTCAATATTCTGTGACAATATTAGTGCTATAAGTATCTCAAAGAATCCAATGATGCATTCCAAGACCAAACATATTCTGATTAAGTTTCACTTTCTATGGGAAAAGGCTATAGAAAAGAATATCAAGCTGGAGTACATTGGGACAAAAGAAAATATTGCAAATATCTTCACCAAACCTCTCCCAAGGGAGACATTTGAGTATCTTCCACAGAAACTTGGATTAGTTTCTTCTCCAGAGTGATCTACATGATACATTTACAAAGAATACAAGGGGAGAAAAATAATTAGGGGAAGTTACCTTTTTCCATTGATGTTAAAGGGGGGGAGAAGGAACAAAGAATGAAGACATGGGGATTTCATGAACACAGGGAGAGCATTGGTCACAGGGGAAGAATGATTGTTGTCATCAATGCCAAAGGGGGAGATTGTTGGAAAATTGGTTGTCATTTATGTCAACTCTAGAAGAAGTCTAGAAGCCTCTAGAAGTAATGGGTGTATTTGAATAAGTCTCCAAATTGGTCCCCTTGTGGTGTAGCTTTAAGCATGGCCCTCATGAGAAGACGCTTTGAATAAGCCTACAAGAATCCCCAGAGATGTGGTCATGAAGCCCAAAGTTGTTTGAGGGGAAAACACATGAAGGACATTTCAAATGCATGGAAAACCCTCATATATGGATATTCCTCATAATGTCACTTCCAAAGGTAGGTGGTACACCATGTGGTTTCCTCACGGTTGAGACGTTATGCCCTCTTAAAGTTGAAGCCCGAAAGTATGGTCAAGAAGCCATGGATCTAAGGATAAGAAGTTACAAATCGGCCCCAAAATTAATTAAAGGATAAAATTTGTTGCATCAAGAAGTTATAGGTCGACCCTAAAGTCAAATAAAGGAGGCACTTGGAAAAGTATAGATACACATCAAGAAAATATCATTCGCTCATCCAAGCAAGTGTGTTTTTGTAGTATGGAACTAGCATAAGTGGGTTTGCACTTGTGCTATAAGGATTGGTGATATCAACAAAGAAAATATGGCCTAGGTGAAAGGAGGTCGAGGAGAGCAAAGATTTTTTTAAGGTTATCCGCGAGTTGCAATGGAGGAAGTTTCAGATTCCTGAGGTTATCCATGGGTTGTAGTGGAACAGGGCATAGATGCACATGGGTCACAGTGAAGCAAAGTGCATATGTCCATGGGTTGGAAATGGATGAATCGTGGATCTGTTTCTTGATGAAGTTGTAAAAGGTTAATGAAAATTCTATGATCTTATGCACCAAGTTGTTTACATGATAAAAGGTATGGTTTTCTATATGTCTTGAGGTTTTCATATTGATGTTATAGTATATTCCTTGAGTCATATCTTGGAGGGTGTTGCATCTCTTTTGTCACTTGAGTGAGAAAATTAGAGATGCTTACAAGCCCCAGTTGCGTCAGCTAGGCAAGACAGCAGTAAAGGAAAGGGTTAGAAATATAAATCATGCAAGATAAACAGAAACTAAGCTAAGAATAATAACAAAAATTAAACTAGAGTGCATAAGGACATTATAACAAGAAACAAACAAAACTCATGCCACTAATGGAAAGGATTGTATTAGTGGAATTAAAGCACCGAAGAGAAAGTGAGACTTTGGGCCCCTGCTTCCTCCAAGGGAGGGCTCTTGAACCCCCGAGATTGATCTCTTCTTACAACTTGAAAACTTGAAGAAAATGGTGAAAGAATCCCAAGCCAATTCACTCAAGAGGTGATGTGAGTGGCTCCAATGACATACTACTTGTATGCTCTTGACAAGGAAAGAGGATCCTCCAAGAGAATATAGACAGCATAACAATACAAATGAATTCCTTGAAAATGTAGTGCATCCATGACCTCTTTTTATAGCATAACTTTGAGGCATTATTCAACCAGCCTTTAGTGTGAACAAGGGGCCATTTAAGGCACCCTTAGGTATTTGACCAGCCACCCAGTCGGATTCATTCGAGATTTGGATGTCAAATCGACTTGGAAGCTAAACCAGAAGTGGGTGGGAAGTCGACCAACATCATAAATGCATCGTTTCGAGGTGTGCGCGAATTTTAGCATCCACAGTCGCACCTCGGGCGCATGCACGCTTTTCGGGTGTTTTTGACTTGTGCATGTGTGCGCACGTCCTGTATATCCTTAGCTCATGCAGATTTTATAACTAGTTGTATAGTTTTGGACCTTTTGGAAATGCATTTTTGGTAATTTTTGGTCCATGGGTGAACTAATAGTTGTTTGAAGATGCTGGATTCCTGTAACCATTTGCGGACAAAATTTCAGTGATAACAGAGGGTCTTTGGAACATGGCTAAATACATATATGAGTGATTTTGGGCATATGATGTGAGGTATATTTTTTATACATGGTTTATGGTTTATCATGGATGTTATGGGACTTGCTTGAGGCACATCTTTGGTACATGGTTTGAGGCATATCTTGGTGATGTTGGGAATATGTTTTGAGATATTTTCTTGGTAATCTTGGAATATGGTTTATGTGAATGGATATGGTGTTGATGATGATGATGTATCAATATCACAGAAATTTATAGTGACAAATTGATTATCAGTGATAGTTTCAATGACCGGTTGAGTGTCCATTTATATTTCAGAGAGGTAGGAAGGGGAAAGGAAAGTGGGTTGGAGCATCCTTCCAGTCACTGCTGGAGAATACATGGAGTCATATCTTCCATCAAGTTGGAGCCTATAAATCATGGGGTTGGAGCCTCCTTCCAATTGAAGATATAAAATCTAGGGAGTTGTAGCTTCCTTCAAGTTGGAGCCTTTAAACATGGGGTTGGTGCCTCCTTCCAGTTGGTGCTATAGAATTTTGGAATTTGGTGCTTCCTATGAATGTAATATTATTATATATAAGAAAGAGTTCCATGGTTTTCTCCCATCTGGGTTTCCACGTAAAATTCTTGTGTACTGTGTATCTATGGTTATGTGTTGTTGAATGACATTGTTCATAATATATTTAATGCAATCATAAGTGATAAATTGTTGATAAAATGATTTTTACATATTCTAGTTAAAAGTGGTAAAAAGTGCATAATATTGATTCACCCCCCCTCTTATTATTCCAACGGCTACGATCTAGAGTTAGAGCCACATTCCAAATAAGAAGACAAAAGAGACATTTATCTATATTGGTTTCCTTTAAGATTTTGGAGGCCAAAAATCCTCTCAATGGGGAGGTGTGATCTGAAATGGATTTGAACAAATGAATGTTGTAATACTCAATACTTGCAAGCTAATTCAACAATTAAATAAGTTTAGACAAACTATGAAAAACAATCCTAATGTAAAAGTGAATAAGAAAAATGAGAAAAAGAGAGAATTGAATGAAAAAGAAAAATAATAAAGGAAAGAAAAGGATAAGGAATGGGAAATGAAATGTCGATCTTATGACCTTCCCATTACCCCATCTATCCCAATATATTTTTTACTTTTCATTCTCAAAGGGTATTTTGGCCAAGGAGAGGAGGATGCACAAAGATCCATTAGCTACATTGTAACCAAATATTGCTAGAATAATGGCATTAAGTAACCATTGATTGTTGGTTTTCCTGTTTGGGTTTCCAGGGTTAAATTTGTGTTAAGCCCTAATGTTGGCTCATTACCCCTTAATTGGGGCATATTATATTAGTAATGTTATTTTATTTATGTCGGCTTTAGGCCATTAGTTGTAATTATACCTCCTAGTCTCCTATATATACCAAGGAGACATTTTCATTTTGAATCATCTTGTACTTTAACATTTAAGTGGGGTAAAAGGAGGTTTCCCCCTCGAAGAGGCTTATTATCTGAAATTACCTCTATTTCAAGGCATTGAGTACTTTTCCTGAGGTTTTTCCATGCTATATTGATGTTTGGTTCTTAACATATGGTATCAGAGCTCAAGGTCTTGGGGTTTCGCTGCTACATCTGAGACACCGTGGCATTTTTGCTATAACTTTTTTTATACAACGTTTTGGAGGAACCGCTTGGAGGTTATTTAGTAGACGGATCAAGGTACGTTGGGTTCAAAATTTATCTCTTGAGGCCTTATACTTTTGGAGATACAGCCTGTACAAGATAGGGTTCTGGAATCATCCTGAAATGAGTCATTGCAGAATTTTCGCTATAAAAAAATTTCTGTAACATTTCAGACCCTGCACTCCAGAGGAAATTTACAAAAATTAGTACTATATCTATGGTAAAACTTTCAGCTTCTGGGTCATATTAAATTTGTAGATACACCTTGTGTAAGATAGGGTATCTGACTAGTCCTATTGACTAGTCTCAAGAAGGTGTTCCAGGTAAAACAAGCATAACTTCTTGCTAGAGTATCCAAATCAAGTGGGACTGGTTGCATTTGATCGTGGATAGTCTGTACTATTTTGGGTGCGAGTTTCAGAATTTGATATCAATTATTTTGTGTGGGGCACTCTATACAAGTGAGATCACCTGGAAAGGACAAAAATTGGCAAGTTGTGAGGAAGTTACCGTAAATTCCACTTGGCACATCCAATTTTGATCAGACCTATGGCATTGCAGAGAAGAAATATCAGAGAACTACCTAAAAGAAAGTTTCATACCCAGAAGGGCCGAAACTTGAGAGATAGAATAGAATAAATATTGTCTAGCAGAACCACCTCAAAATCAAGACTCAAAAGTGATATTTGGCCAACATGCCACCCAAAAAGGGACCTTCTACACCAAATAATCCTCCAGAAAATCCTAATTGGAATCTTGATGAAGGTGAAGAAATGCGTAGGGACATAAATGATTTACAAAAGAAGACAGTAACTAAAGATGAACTACAAGAGATGATGGATTCAATGGAAGCTAAGTTGGATACTAAGATGGATTCAATGGAAGCTA
>ML815005.1:227088-260278 GCA_009831015.1 Picea engelmannii | reverse complement strand
GGCCATTAGTTGTAATTATACCTCCTAGTCTCCTATATATACCAAGGAGACATTTTCATTTTGAATCATCTTGTACTTGAACATTTAAGTGGGGTAAAAGGAGGTTGCCCCCTCGAAGAGGCTTATTATCTGAAATTACCTCTATTTCAAGGCGTTGAGTACTTTTCCTGAGGTTTTTCCATGCTATATTGATGTTTGGTTCTTAACAATTTGTAAGTTCATTGTGATTGATTTCTATGTTTATTATTGTGAGAATATCTCATATGTGTTTGATATTATTCTTATTCATATTAAATTGCTCCCTAGTTATTCAACTTTTGTTGTAGCTTTGTGGATTTCCTTTATAGTTTCATTCTCCATGTGCAAGTGAAGAACACCAACAACTAGAAGTTTTAGATTGCTTATCTAATTGGGTGAATGAGATCGAGGGATGTAGTGAAAGAACCCTTGCAATACTTTAGGGATTTTATAATTTGGTTTATTTCTAGTTGTTGAGTGAATTTCTATCTCCTGTAGGATTCAAATCTTCCCCATAGTTGTTATGGAATTTTTACCCTATGACCTTGGGTCTATGTCACAACAGAGCGAGATTGTATTTAAAATATAGAACCTACCCTCACACACACAAAACCATGAGAAAACAACTACCTTGAAGAGAGAGAAAGAGGCTTCACACCTTGTATCCAACATTTTATGTAGATCCTTTGCTCTTGACCTTTGGCTTGCTTCTGATCGTTCCTGTATTAATTTGCAAAAGGAGATCAAGTCTAGACTGCAACAAGGTAGTTATGGAATCTAGTTAGACATGTAATGTGGGAATTCAAATATGTAATGAAAGATAAAATATATACATAGATTGAATCAAATAATACACATATGGAGGGAAAGATAATTTTTTTATTGAAAACATATAAGTAGGTAGTTACAACTTGACTCTAACCGTTGACATTGCCTCAAAACCAACCGCTCGAGTTCCTCCACTGGACCCTTCAAGCATAAATTCAGTGAAAAATATATTCTTGGAATGACCCACAATAGATAGGAACACACCCTACTATCACATATAGGAGAGGAAGGAATGTTGGAAAATAAATTTTCTAGATTAGGGATGTTACTCATAGGTTCAGAGAATAGGGGAGCTTACAAATCATGAGCATAATATTTCACCAAGGTTGTATCTTCTCATCCATATTGCAATAGGTGTTTATATACCATCCTAAATAGGTTGATATGGTTATAGTTTTTGGTGTACAAGCCAAGGGAAGTTTGGAAATGAGCCAAACCGAAAACCCTGCCTGAAAATGTGGAATATTTTATTTTTTTCACAAAATTGAGGGTATATGTGGTTTGTACACTAGAAAATAGCGTATGTATGTGATTTTCACATGGGTTAATAGCATATGGAAACAAAAGTATTATTTTGTAGATGATTTTGATGAAAGAGGGTAGGATTTTTGTTTGCAATATAGGGAATGGACTAGGCCATCTCACAAATGCAATTTGGTGTGGATATTTGTGGTATAACAAATTCCCCCCAATGTATGAGGTCATAAGAGAAATTGATGTCCAAAATAAATTATAACTCTAAGAGGAAAGGATGCATTGAATTAATTCCAGTGAAAGTTCCCAAACAATTGATCAACAACATAACTATAAGAAGAAATCAAGTAAGAGTATTCTCTCCCCGATTTGGGCATAACCATGCTCAAAAGTGATAGAAGCATGACCACCAAATCAAGTACATTGCAGATCCATGGAGTATAAAAACCTAATTGATGTCCATGGCCAAGAAAACTATACACAGTGGATCCATGTGATATGTATAGAAGTAGCAATCATGGCCATGAGAAAATACAAAATGGATCCATGCAAAATACAATCATAGACACGAATGGATACACAATGGAGCTATGTATCAATATAGAATAAGAGGATATATGGAACCAATGAAGTGAACAAATTGATCCTCTACAAGTACCAATGTCACTAAGGGTGGTGCAATCAATATAGGTCAGGTTGGAGCACAAAAAATGTGATGCTCCTACTTCACCTGAAGTCTTCAAAATGACTCGTTGTGGTACGAGTCTACACCATGTTAATAGATGTGTTGAAGTCGAACATAGTGAGACACCATTTGATTATGGGTCATTAAGGTATACCATTAACAAATGTGAGACAACCCATTGATGATGATAATGGGTTTCAAGGTATCTAGTACAATCTAATAAGTGTGAATAAATGAGTTGTTGTCAAACACCTGATAGAATTTACTGATCAAGGGACATTGATGTATTCCCATAGTCAATAGAAATGGAACCTACCACTGATTACTCTAATACCAAAGGTAATAAAAATGACTTTATATCCCTGTCCCATATAAAGATGTGCTAAAGATGATAGGAAGAGATATGCTAGAAGGAGGGCATTAAGTCATCCCCCATCATCCAACATGAGGAGTAGCAGAAAGACAAATATTTGGAAGGGATCGAATGAAAATATTGTAAGGACCAAACCAAGATATGACTTTGGCATGCACCATATGGAATAGTGCATGATAGAGTCTCTCTAAATAGTATCAAATGATGAAGAATACTGACAAAGATGAGGAATCCACCAATGAGGTCAAATGGAAACCAAGGTAGTGCATGAATCCCTATGTGTGATGATTTTTGTTAATGTCAAACACAAGGAAAACCACTCAGTCAATGACCAATGATGGTTTTTCATCAGCTGAGCACATGGTCAACTATCAATGATGGAAATAGGCCTAGGGTGAAACTCTAGGTCATACTCTCATTGCAATGTGTCATAGTCGATAAGAGTAGACCCACCAACAAGAATTCAATGGGGACCTTCTATACTAGCACGAGTGAAGTTCAAAGATACTTGTGAAACATAGACATACTTTACTGACACAGGAAGGCTGACTCAGAAAGTAAAGTATTTTTGTACAATGGTCTACTCTGGATGAAACTTCCATTGAACAAAATCATGACACAATATGTTAGCAAAAGACTGGTTTATGCCTCAGCATTTCATAAGTGGTGCTACCTGCAGGCACTACCTAATATTTCACAGAAAATAGAATCTGCATTTCATTATTCATTTTGGCAAATCAATACAATTGTTATGGGATTTTTATTTATTTTGGGGAAAATTGAAATTATATTGAGTTATTCCCAATATCTAAGTTCAAGCATCAAAGCACCCATGGATTTATGCTACCGAATTGCATTCATAAATACAATCGAGCGCTACCTACAGGCGTTGCGTAATATTCTGGCAAAAAACGAATTGTGCAGAGCTATTTTACCAGTTTTGAGTCATTAACTTAAAATTTTGATTGTGAACAATTGAGAAGGTATTTTTGAAACTTGGAGGAGTTTTTTGTTCATAGCATTCCAAATAACAAAAACCTCTCTCTGTTTTTCAAAATGTGTTATGGTTTGAGAGATATCAGTCATAGAAGTGGCGCTACCTACTCTGCACAGTGGCACTGCCTAATTTCCTGTAGCGGTCACAGATTTGATATTTTCCTTGTTGGGAGGTTGCCACATGTCAAGGAGAGTTAGAATGGATTCTCAAGGATTAGTTAGATGTCAAGGGATACCTACACCTAAGATTTAGCTCCAGCAAAGGCCTCATGCATGAGGTGGAAACAATTTATTAATGACTTCCAACAAATTCCTGAAAATCAGCAGTTTGTTGGATTTTTGTCTCTTTGATTGTTGCCACCTATCTCCTAGGATTAGAATCCAATGGAGGAGATGGGATTAGACCTCCTAAGTTTATTTGGATTTTATTTTCCATTTAAGGAAGGAGAGATCTATTGGAGAAGAGGATTCATGACCCAAGAGAGGCTAGAGAGAGTAGGAGTAGGCAGTTTTTTGTGTATGTTCATTTGTAAGCATGTGGGCATTTTAGGATTGTAAGCATTATTGCTATTGGAGACTCATGAGAGCTATAATTTCAGATTGTAACTCTTCTTTTTATATTTCTTCTTATTTGAATAAATTGCAGATTTGAGGATCAAAGGCTGTCAATGATTTATGGATCCCTAAGCAGCAAAGGATCTGTTGTATTTTTCCCATCAGTCATTGTTTATATTCAAGTATTTGTTGATTCATTAAATTGAGAGGATCTCTGTTTAGTGAACATTCTACCTTATTCTTTCCTTCTTCATTATTCCACTTATCCGCATATAATATTGTTTTCTGTTGAGCAGCTTTTGTGCCTTCGATGAGTAGGATGTTTGTGACCCCATTACCCATTGGTGTAGCCTATTGATCTACATTTTTTTGCCCTCACCCTTTCTTTCTCCATATTGTTGATCCACCTATTCAAAACCAAATTATCTTTTACATTCTGATGGGTGTTGAGCTTACACTTTAGTAGTCAAAGTGTGACTTTTAGTGCTAACACAATATGTGACTTAGGCAGCATGGATTACAAATGGGGATACATCTGTGATACAGGAGGTATCGATATATGCTCTATATGATTGGAAGAATAACTAGTCGGAGGCGATTTTACTCAATAATGAGAAAATGTTTCTCAAAGCCATACTAAGCCCAAAAATATTGAGACATTGACTCAAATAGTGTGCTTTGTTCAAGGGAGACAAGACTATTTCCAAACAATGAGATAGATGATTTCCCCCCTTCTTTTTTTTTTTTTTTTTTTTTNTTTCATATTATTAAAGCCTAAAAAAGAATAAAATAATTCTATATTACAATGGAGGAAACAAGTGTCACAGGAAAGTGAACTAGTTATAGAGTGGAAGGAACATACCTATGTTCAATGAAAGGAAGCATGTGCAGGATAAGGACACTTAGGGGAATGTATCCTCTAGGGATAAAGGTTTTGAGTCACAAAGTAATAAATTACAAGGCTAGTAACTAGTAGGAATGCATAAGAAAATGGTTCAACAATGACACGTTGAAGTTGGCATTAGGACTAGAAGTGTGAGTGGTTAAAATGTAATGCAATTACAACTCAACAAAATTTTGGAAGTCACGTGGGTAAGTTAGCCAGAAATATATTTAGAGGAAGTCATGAGGCTTCAATGCAAAGACATGTGTTGGCACAAGGGCAGACCCAGTGTTCAACGCTACAACAGGGCACCAACAAAACCCTAACTACTGGCCCTTTCGGAAACACCTACGAAGCAGATGAAGTCTCACCCGAGGTAGAGGCAGGGGTGGTTGCAAGACTCAAGTGTCTACAACCTTAGCTAGGACATAGATCTGTAATTACAATACTTAATAAAGAACTTAGCATCATCAGTTCCACAATATGCAATCAATAACCACTTCGCTGGTAAAATAGAGCTTCGCAGCATTCACAATGATCTCATGTATTCAAGCACTTAGCATAAGTAAATAGATCAATCGAGCAGATCAATCACTAATCATAGTCGTGTAGATAAGATCTGACATTCTCACATATCATAAGCACTAAGAATAAGCATATCTATCTAATCATATTAAATCACTTAACAAATAACATATAAACACATCAAGACAAGGCACAAAGCAACATAACACAGTATTTACATGGTTCACCCCCATCCTGGGGCTACGTCCACCAACTCTTCTTATTTATTGTCTTCATTCAATCGGTTACAAGCACAAAGCCTCAAAACCCTCCTTCGCATAGGATAGAATATTTGCACAACTCGCTAGATCCTTCTTCCTTACGTTACAACACAAATCCTTCCACCGTCTATTACAAACACAAGGCCTCACACAAATCTAGAACTTAGCCATTCCTTTAGCACCTAGCACACCAGCCTTTTTCTACATTTCCTATCCTTCTATATATATATATTACAAAATAGGCCTAAGCATGGGTAAAACCTATGGGCCAACATCCCAATCCCATTACATTATCCCAAAAACCCAAAAAGGGGCCAAGATTCTGTGATCTTTGCTTCATCTTGCGTTCCTCCTTCGACAGGTTGTCCAAGTCCAAAATAGGTCAACATGACCAAGAATCTCCCAAAACTTGGTCAAGGGCCAACAGGCCCCCAACACTCACCTGTGACTCGTCCTGAGTCACTCTGGTTTGCCTAGTTCTGCTTCGAACGCCTCGAGCTTGGCTCGATCTGCTTCGACCTGCTGTTGTGCTACGGCCTCTTTCTTAGTGAACTCCTGGATCACTGTGTCATTCATTGGCCCTTCTAGTCATTGTTCTGCTATGATGACAACCTGTTCTAGCTCTGCTCCTCGGCTCTCGACCTCTGTGAACAATTGGCACGCCTTATCTTGTACTGGTTAGAGCCGCTGAGTGACTTCCATCACTTTTCTTTCAAGCATATGGATATTTTGTTGGGCAGTGTGTTTCTCTTGAGACCGCTTCATTCTTTCTACGGCCAACAGGGCCTTTAGCTACGCCTAGAGTGTGTCTATGTACTACTTCACTTCCTGGAGCTGTGACTCCAGTGCCTGTAATTCTAGGTTCTCAGTGAGGTTCTCATATGTCTGGGCGTTGTGGTTACTTAGCTGCTTGTATTCCAGGGCAAGAGATTTTAGCCTGTCAACTGCGTTGCAGGCAGTTGCTTCTCACTGGTCCCGTATGTCCTGTGGGGTCTCGGGTATAGTGCGTAGCTCTAATTCGGCAATGCATTTTTGTATCTTATGGATTACTTATTCAAGTTGTACCACCTGTTGTGGAACTCGCTCTTTGGTCTTTACTTTGACTACTGTCACAGAGCAAAGTGCTATGTTGACCATTTCATTTACCTCGAGTTGCTCTGCGAGCAACTGGTCCTTGCTTTATTGTAGTTCTACTTTCTCTTCATCCCACTTTGCTTGGAGAGAAAGCTTTTCCTATTCTGTAGTCCTGCGTTGCTCGACAAGTACTCCCTGTACTTGTGTTAAATCTTGGGTGGCTTGCATTGTTTCTTCCTGCGCTCGTCGAAGGCGAGCTTCGACTGTATCAGTGATTTGATGGATTTGAGCTAGATCATCTCCCAGTTTTGATATTCCTACTATCAGAGGCATAGTGGATACTGCGCGATTGGACTGTAGTGCTTGTTGCACCCCTCAGAGTTCAAATTCAATGCGATCATACATCTCCTCTTGTTTTTCTTCTTTCTTCTCTACTATCTCTAGCGAAGCATTGTTCAATGTTGCGACAATGAAGTCAAATTCATCTAAGGTGAGGGTAGTCCACATTTTGGTGATAGATGATTTGGATTTCTTCTAGGAGGAAGGTTTCAGGGGGGGAACCTTCCTTTTCTTTGAGGGGTCATACTTGTCTCTAGGCGGTGTAACTTCACTTTTCTTCTATTCAACCTTTGTTCCATCTATCTCTCTGCCATCACCTCCTTGCTCTAGTGAGATGGAAGCAGTCTTGACTGAGGTACTGTCTAAGTAGTGAACCTCTTCAGTCTTCTTTGTCTTTCTCATTCCAGGTGTGTCATGCGCTGCTTCTGGACTGTCACTGTCGGACATCTCTACAGGATCTACTGGAATGAGGAGGTCCATTGACCATTCCTTGGTGATCTCCTCCAAGACCTCCTCTGTCAACTTGTAGTAATATTGAAGTTGTTGCTTGTGCTCGTCAGCTCACACTGTGATATAAATGAAATGGTGGTCTGCGCTGAATTTCATTAAAGGTCGAAACCTGTGGAGAGTATTTGGCGTGATGAGAGACTCGGACTGGATAGCTAACTTCAGTTGATTGTAATATGTATGGAATATGGAATTTGACTACCATTGCTTGTTCATGTCACTGGAGTACCACAGTGTACTGAAATTCACGGCCAGGGGTTCAAAGGGCTCGATGTTCGGGAAGTTCGCACCTTCCAGCATCTCCCATGCGATGAAAGTAATCAAGATGAGAAGCCAACTGAAGTGGAACTCGTATCCTTGATATTGTGCTTCCTTGCAGTCCAGTTCCAACTGGTTCATGAGGTACTTTGCCCAATTCATTTGTAGGCCCTCCGCGCACTTCAGCCAGGTCGACTACAAAAACAATTACTTGGGTGGGTTGGTTATTTTGTACTAATTTCCCATCAATTAGTTGACAGGCGAGGTGCACTGCGCCACTCTAGATAGAAGCTACCTTGTAGACTCGCATGCCATTCTCGACATCATTGTAAGTGTCTTTTATCCTCTAGGTGAGAGTGTGATCCGTTGTCTTTTCGGGGTATAAATCTTGTGGGTCGGGGCCTTGCATACTCAAGCTCGTGATCTAATTGATCAATGTCGGATCAACTATTATGCGACGATTTAACCACAAATATCTTCCATGGTAATAGGATAGCAACAGCTTGACACATGAATTCACCTCTTGGTGCCTTCTGAAGTGCGGGATCTTCATGACTTTGAGTAGTGTGGACTGCACGAGGTTCATGGTCCATGACTGAGGAATTATCTTTTAATTATTTCCTTTTTTTCTGGTCAGATACTTATGCGGTGCGAGCATGTTGTAGACCTTCCTGTCACCGAGGTTGAAGTCACTAAACTTCAACGATGCAATCTTGTCTTGGTCGGCACGAACTATGCGTATCCCGTTTGGGAGGTAAGAAGTGATCAAGGGGTACTCAAAGTCTCTGGGCAGACTGTCTCGATTGATTGCACTGCTCAGAGGTGATAGATAGGTGGGAAATATGTTCAGAATCAGCTTAGCATTCGCGAGGTCGTCTCGGTGCTTGGTTCATTTTTCATCAGTCGGTCCGGATGGTCTGGCTCGAGTAGTGGATGGGGATGTTGGCACTATCCTGGTGGATGAAGCTTGGATACCTTCAGACATCAACATGACTCTCTCATCCATCAAGTCGATCAAAAATTCTTCAACATCTTTCTCTACGTCGCTCAATTCATCCAACATACACACTCGGGGTGAACAATCATGGGTTCGGGCAATAACTTGGACACAGTAAATAAGATAGAGAGTAAGCACAGTGGTCACTGTATAAACTAGGCTTAGTCTGCGGGCTCAAAACTCTCAGTTAGCAAAAGTGTTCTCGGTGCATGGCGTGACGGGATAAGTAGGCAACTCGGCAACGGTTTGCTTGTAACGGGTATGAAGCCTCATTAACTCTTGTTATATCTATTATGGCGTGGTCCAACGGTCTGGTGTCGAGCTATAAATTCTTTCCAACCAGTTCGGAGCAGCAGTCGAACGGATATATCGTTCCCAATGGCTATATTTCTTTGCCATGGCGAAGTTCCATGTGTCACTACTCTGATATTCTGGTGAAGCTCCAATTCTACAATTTTTCTTTCTGCGAAGTTCCCTCCGGAACCTTTTGTAACTTTTCAATCTTAGCCTTCTTCTTACTTAGCTTTCTAGCCTTCTTTCTAGTGAGCTTCATCTCGGTATTTATTTTTCCATTCTAATTCTTATCTTCTTTGGACATAGTCGCTTCGCGTTGTTGAGATTATTTTCTAAGATTCAGGGGTAACACCTCTTATTTATCTGAGACAGGTACTTCAATCTTCTGTGAGTCCTTTAATGCTCTTACAGCTTCGACATCTGGGCTTCTAGTGTCAAATAGCTTTGATGTGTTCTCATGTTCTTCAATCAACCATGCGATCCTTCTAGTCATGCAATATTTTAACTCTTGTTTCATCTCCTCCAAAACTTCTTTTTCTTCTTTTTGTCTGGCTTGATCTCTTTCAATCCAAGGTTTCCCTAGTAACATGGTAAATGGGGCGCTATCCTCAATAAATTTAATAATCACAAAGTCTTCTTCTGTCGAAGTTCCATGGGCATTTGTAGGTATCTGAGTGAGCTTTCCACATAGGTTTACCAATTTTCCTCTGAATAACCCTATTCCTCCTAATGAAGGGATCATAGCAGGCCTTCCTATAGATTCCCAAGTTCTCTCTGTCATGATATTCACCTGTGTTTCTTCATCCAGAACACAGTCAATGTCAAAGTCTCCTATTCTTACTTCGATGCATTCTTTCACTTTGAAGATCTCTGATAAGCTGACATGTCGGTGGTCATTCAGAGTTTCCTTTATCTGTAGAAATGCTTTCTCTGATTCTTGTTGGGGTTCTGCCATAGCTTATGCATCTGCCTTAGGGTTTTCTTGATTCAGATTCATTTTTTCAACTTTAGCAATCATTCTAGGGCAATCCAACACTTCATGGTCCATAGCCTTACAACATAGGCAACTAGGTCTTCCACCGGGGCATTCCTTAGCCAAATGTCTCGGTCTTATGCAACTGTAACAAAGGGTTAATCCTCTCTTCCTCTTAAATGATCCCCAGCCTCTTTTGTACTGTGCACTAGGATCATGGGAGTTAACCTGCAACAAATTCTTTCTAGGAGCCTTCATCCATTCATTAGTCCAAACATTCTTTCTATGCATAGGTATAACATATCTATCACTATTCTTATCATATCTACTCAAGTCTAAACTTATTTCATCTATTAGTGCCCTAGTTTTCAAGCTAGGACAGAATCTATTAAACATACCTAGTGTTGCACCCCTTTCATCACCTTGGTGAGAAGAATCGAGGTGCTTGCAAGATCAGTTGGGTCTGTTGAGCAGGACAGTTGTAGAGAAAAGAGTTAGAGAAAGAAAACAAAAACTATAATTAAGAATTAAACTAAGAGATGCAATAAAAACAAAATTCATGAGCATAGGGACATAGAAACAAAAAGAACCAAAAGACCCATGTCACCAATGTTCGAGGCTGATCTATTGATGAAAACAAAGCACCAAGAAGAAAGGGGACTATGAGTCCCTTCTTCCTCCAAGGGAAGGCTCTTGGACCCTCACTAGCTAGCTCTTCTTACAACAAAGAAAATGGAAAATGGTGATGAAAGAACTCTTTACAAATCCACTCAATGGAGAGGTGGATTGTCCAATGTAATGGTGCCAAAATGCTCTTGTCAAGGATGAAGTCCTTAAAACAATATAGGCAACATAACATTACTTAGAATTCCTTGAGAAAGTGAGGTGCATTCATGGTTTTTTATAGCATTGCTTTGGGTTATTGTTTAACTTCTTTGTAGTGTGAAAAGAGGCCATTTAGGGCATTATTAGGTCTTTGACCAGCCCACCATTTGGATCCAGCCCAGAATTGAGGGTCAAATCGGCTTGGGAGCTGAACCATAAGTGGTTGGGAGGCCGACCACTTCAATAAATGCGTCGTTTAGCAGGTGTGTGGATTTTTGCACTAACAGTAGCGCATTGTGTGCCTGTGCGTGATTTCTACGTTCCTGTTCCGCGCATGCGCGCGTGCGCCCAGTTTCTGCAAAGCGCTCTTCAATTTTTCACTACTTTGTATAGTTTTTGACCTTTTTTTAATGTTGTGGTATTAATTCAGGTCCATGAATGACTTCATCACTGTTTGACGATGCTGAGTTCTTGTAACCATGTGCTGACAAAATTCCAGTGATAACAGATGCCCCCTGATGGATGAGGTTAGGAGCATACGTATAGCCGAAATCCATCAATGTTTCTTTTACTGAGAATGTTGTTTGTAAGATAGAGAAATAGTGGGATCGTTTAGAGCGATCCATTGGAAAAGAAAGGAACCGGTAGGACCCAACCTTCTATGAGGTGTCTAAAATAGAAAACTGTGTACAAACGAGGCAGGCATGCCCCATGCTCGTGTTTATGTAACTTTGACAAATGATGACTGAAGTGTTGGTGTAGACAACTGCAGTGCCCTTGGGGGCAGTCATGATAGAGGCAGAAGACAATTCTTGCAAATGAACATGCTCTGAATAGTAGGGATTGATCGCGGTGATAAGTAGCAACGATGATGTGGGCATTGATAGCCCTGCCCAGTTCAGAGGTCTTCGAAAAAATGAGAGAAATAACTGCAATAGTCGCAAAGAAAGACCCACCATAACATGAGAAAGTGTTGGCATCGAATGTTATGGGGGTCAACGATAGCAGGGAGCAATGGTGTTTCACCCTGTGCCGTCCGAGATCTCTCATTGAGTGGAGAATGAGAATCAAGATACTGTCGCCCTTCTGGAAAATTGTGCTGATGTCGACAAAAGGGGAACGCGACTCCCAGAAGCAAAGGGCTTCATGAAATCTATTGAGGTGAGGAAGTGGCAGAGGTACATGGACGAAGTCAAGATGTGGGAAGACTCAAGACTACCCTTGGTTGGAGGATGTATGAGATAAAAAGTGGCCGCAACCGTGCAACAAGGTTGAGTTTCAGGGGGATGACAAGACCAGTGATAAGTTGTGCCAGAGGTGGGACAAGGTGAACAAATTCAGAGGGTAGAGGTAAGTGACCTTTGGGGTACTCTGAAGATATGGATGATACCAGCCAGGGTAGATGATAAGTAGTGCTCCAACCAAGGGTAACATGGGTTGCGTTTGGCCAGAAAAGTAGGTCGCCCCAAGGTGACAACAAAAAATGATTGGAAAATAAAGGCGTTTGTACAATAAATAACGAATAATTGGGGAAAAATTTACAAATACAGATATGGGTGCCCCAGTGTGATATGGGTGGCCCATGTAGGGCAGAATTTGCTTGGAAAACTGATGAAGGGTGGGGGCCCCATTGGTGAGTTTCTGTATGAGGTAGGTGAAATGAAGGTAGGTTCGCAGATGGGAAAACTGATTGTGGATGAAATGGAGGGTTCATGATACTGTGGATGTGCAGGTAAAAAAAATAGAACCAAGAAGAGATAATCTGGGAGCCCATGGGGGAAATCTAGAAAAATGAGGAGAAGGAGTATGTGGTTGATTCACGACATGATGAAAGACTATCGGGACTCCCATCCCTAAAGGGTAATGAAAAACAGCATGAGTGTCAAAAAGTGGCAAAAGGTGCTATGAATGGGACAACTCATGTGGGTAAGAATGCTACCGGGTAATAGTACCGAAGATGCAAATGGAAGCGTGGGTACAGCAGAGCCAGGAATGGGGATCCTAGAGGCAAATATAAGAGTGTGTGACTGGAAATGAAAGTACGATACAGTGGGAAAGACTACATGCCAGTGCTAAGTATATACCTGAAGGGGTTGTGTCGATGTATGATGATTAAGTACCTACACACATGAAAACCAAATACCCAAAGTGAACAATATCTGAAGAGAATCGAAAATATGAGCATGTATTTGATAAGGGTGAATATGTGCATGCATACCTGACCAGGGTAGGAAAAAAAGGGCGCCCCAGGGGCTCAGGATGAAAAGAGGCCCAAGGACTGTTGTGATGTAGATGATGGGATGTTGATCCTGTGGTTGAAGACGGATTGAAAAATGGACACCGTGGGCTCCCGGAATTGTGAGTGGAAGTTTGGCAAAAGGCCTATATATAGCTGTATGGCCCACATTGCCACCTCATTTGTACCTACTGCAATAGTGACTGGAAGAGCAGTTTTCAGAGGAGATTTGGAGATTCAGGGAGGACGAGGAATCCGATTGGTGATTAGCGAGTGTCAGGTTAGTAGTCTGATCATCCTGCATAGAAATAGGATTTCATTTTTTGGGCAGGGGCTGTACGGAGAGGTCGTACAGAGATATTTAAGGGATATGGGCCCCACATGCATGGGTGATCCGGTAATAGGCGCGTACATGTGCACGCCTGTCCACCAGATATACGCATATGGGGGCGCGGTAGAGGGAATTTAAGGCGTGCTCTAAGGGCATGCCTGTGAGTTGAACAGGCACGCACAAGTGCGCGTCTGTAGGTTGAATAGGCACGCATTGGTGCATGCCTGTATGGTGAACAGGTGCGCTTGGAAGTGCGCCTGTTAAGCAAACAGGTGCGCACACATGTGCATCTATGTAGTGAACAGGCGCGCATGTGTGCGCACCTGTGTAGTGAACAGGCGCGCATGTGTGCACGCCTGTGGGTAACAAAACCGTGCCTAGGGGGCAAGGTTGAGGGGTATAAAAATGAGTCTTTTTTATGTTGTTGATGGTTTCTTGAGCTGATGTAGGAATCTGTTATTGTGGATGCAGGTGGATTGTTGTTACGATTCCAGTGGGCTGGCGAGAGTGAGACTGGGCTTAGTTGTGAGACGTCGTGGCTATTGAGGAGCCCGGTGTGTGTGTGACATTGGCAACCTGTGGGTTGCTAAAGTTCTTTGAGTGCCCATTGATACGGGCACAGGAGTATCTTCTACAGTTCCTGATCCAGATGTGGAGTCCTGAGCTGCATTGCTTCCTAGTGCAAGGAGAGCAGATCCCCTTCACTGTGGTGGAGGATGTATATTTCTTGATTGGGCTCCCATTCTGGGGAACGCCCCTACCGGCAGAGCCGGTGCTACCTAGGGATACGTCGCTCGCCATTATTGGCTGGAGATATTGTTTAGGTCAGAACTTTATGTCTGGGATGGTGGTGAGCATATTGTCAATAGATTCGCCTGGCGCATCGCTGTATAGCAGCGATGATTGTATGAGTATAAGGGTCACTAGCGACCCAGCGGATCAGTGGTGGCCAGCTTCTGGTGCTGGAGAGAGTGTTGGACCACTGTTGGTCTACTGATATAGGGGAGTTTGCGTTCGGGTCCATCCTAGTGGCCTCGTTTCTAGAGAGGGTGTCGATGTTGTGCCCGAGGACTCTATTGGGTGCGCCTGGGGCACGAGAGCCGTGGCTGAGGCAGTGGTCGACGATGTTTCTTCGCCACGGTGGTGGGGAAGGTGGCCACTTATTTTCGGCAGAGGCAGCACAGGTATGGTGGCAGATGCCACAGGTCATTTTGCGTTACCCCTATACCGGGGTGGACTTCCGGGATGATCCAGACATGGTGCTACCTCCAGGAGAGGTTTTTGATCATCGAGGTATGTGGGTTGATGTTGTACATGTGTATGTTGTTTGTTTTTGTTTGTTATATTTTGAGATAGCAGTCCATATGTATTTGATATAGATGTCGATTCTATCTGTTGTGTGTTTGTATGTGCAGATGTGGCACCTCGCGGGTGCGAGGTGGAGTTGCAGCGAGCACCGGAGAGACCGCCACAGGGAGAGAGACGTCGGCATGATGATGCCACGGGGTGACCAGCTGATCTGGAGGGGGCAGTGAGGAGGTTTCGATTTGATGACCCTGGTGCTGGGCCATCACATGATCCTCTGGCGGCTGCCGGAGTGGATTTTGAGGATATATGCCATCGGCTGGAGATGGTATTATAGGACGTGCCTGAGGGCCTATGGTCGTGCATCCAAGACGAGACGTTCTTGGAGTAGTGTGGGGGGGTTCCGCCGCCATGGCGGGCCATCGTGCGACGAGTAGCAGTGGTTGCGGCGATGACGAGCGGACGACTATCGCCGAGGCAGGAGGGGCCTGTGGGGGGTGGACCACCACCGCCTGGGGCCGATGGTGATAGGCCACCACCGCCTGAGGGAGGGGCCGGTGGTGGTGCTTTAGAGGCACCATGAGTGGTGCTGTATGTATTTGATGTATGTATTTTTGTATATAGGCTGGTGAGCCCATTTTGTACCGAGGTGCTACATTGGCCTGTGGATACGTGTATTTTTGTATGTAAACATTCGGATGGCACTGTGGACCTGTATATATACATGAGTATACCTCTTGAGATCTATGTGGTGTTTACATGTTTTTGGTTAATGGCTTGATGATGTCTATTCTATGTATATGTTGTGACAGGATTGTGATATGTTTATGTATGTGTAGAGGTAGCTTGATGTGATATATGCCAGTCTAACACAATATTAGCTAGGTTATCTGTGATGTGATTCAATTGTCGTGGAATATGTGTAAATGTAATGGAATCAAAATGTTGAGATAACAGCCTAACCCAGCAGGTATTTGTGAAAGAGGCAAGGATCACGGATGTGGTACACATTGTTGAGTTGGAGAACGACTAATTGAGAGTCGAGAAAGATGCTAAGGTGACAAATATGATGATGTTGGGCGTCGGCCAGGAGGCCAATGACAACAGTGTATTCGGCTTGATTGTTGGTTGCTGACCCCAAACATATGCCGCTGGTATGGAGCATTTCATGTGAGGGGGTGTAGAGAACCCAAGCAGCCAAAGTGAGATTTTGTGTCCAACGGCTAGCATCATCGGCGTAACCGATGTGGTAGGCTGGTGGAGGAAGCATCTGTCAATAGCACAATGGATAGTTTATACGTCAGGGGAGGAGAGAAAAAATATTAAAAAATGCTAGAAAAGAAATAACCTAAAGTAGAATGACTACTTTTAAGCATAAAATTTCTTGAGATACAACCCGTTGATGGGTTCTTTGAGAGAGAGGCCTTTGGGAGAGGCCGGGATATATGCACCTTTGGTGAGGCAATGTTGAATGATGTATGGGCCATGCCAGAGTGATTCGAATTTGCCATGGCCAAAGGTATCATGAGCGATATCGTAAGCCAGGATGAGGTCGCCTTCGCAAAATGAGCGAAGGTTGACATGGCGATCAAAGGTAGCCTTGGATCATTTTTTAGCTGCCTCGTTGTTCTGTAAGGAAGATCGACGATCTTCATCCAGAGACTCCAAGTTTAGCAAGCGCTGCTCCATTGGAGCAGTGTCGGGTAATAGCTCAATTGTGGTGCGTAAGGTGGGAATTTCACACTCGATGGGGAGAGTGGCCTCAACCCCATGGACTAAATGAAATGGTGTGAATCCAATAGTGGTTTTCACAGTCATTCGGTAAGCCCATAGCGCAGAAAATAACATATGATTCCAATTGGTTTTATGTTTATTAACCATGCACTATAACATGGTCTTGAGGACTTTGTTAACTGCATCGACCTGTCCGTTAGACTAAGGGTAATATGGTGAGGCAAACTCGTGAGAGAAGCCTAACCAAGATGATAATTCGACGAAGATCTCATTCTCGAAGTGTTTCCCATGGTCAGAAACGAGTTGGAGGGGTACTCCAAAGCGGGATATGACGTGGTTAAAGAAAAAGCGCACTGCAGTGTCAGCGGTGTTGTTGAAAGTAGGCATAGCTTCTGCCCATTTGGTGAAGTAATCAATGGCGACAATGATGTATTTGTGACCATTGCTAGAGGGGGGGTTACAAGTCATGAAGTCGATGTCCCATTTACAAAAAGGGTCAGCAGTAATGACAGGGTGAAGAAGAGCGGGGGGAGCTCGGGCTTTGTTGGCGTGGAGCTGACATTGCTCACATTGTTTCACGGCATGAATGCAATCGTGAAACAAGGTAGGCCATAAGTAACCGGCTCAGATAATATTTTGAGTAGTGGAGATGCCCGAAAGATGGCCCCCACATGCACCGCTGTGGTAGTCGTTTAAGACTCTATCGGCCTCATCAATAGTCAGGCATCGACAAAGAATGGTGTTGATGCCCCGCCGGTATAGGATGGCGCCGATAAGAAGGTAGCAGGGGGCCTGATGGCGAATACGTCGACGATCATCTCGTGAAAGGTGGTTACTAAAATTTTGAGTTCAAAGGTAGACGAGGAGGTCGGCGTACCAAGGATCATCCGAAGTGATGTAAAAGATATGTTCGTCGGGAAAGTCGGTGTTGACAGGGGCACTGGTAGTGTCAGAGGGGAGGGTTGTGACAAGTTCGGCGAGAACGAGGGCCTTATTACTCTTAGGTGTTGAGAATTCGAGGTCATATTCCTAAAGGATAATGATCCATCGAGCAAATTTGCCGTTGATTTGCCAACGGCTGAGCAAGTACTGCATAGGGTTGGAATCTGGGACGACCTTTATGGTACAAAGAAGAATGTAATCATGCAGTTTTTGGACTGCGAGGACAACTGCAAGAGCAAGTTTCTCTTCGTGTTTATATTTCAAGGGTGGCCCTGAGAGGTTTTTACTAATGTAATAAATGAAATTCTCACGATTGTCATCTCCGAGATGGACGAGGACGCCGGTTACTGATACAGATGATGCTGATACGTAGAGGATATAGTCACGATTATAGTCATGTGCACTAATTAAAGGTGTGTTTGAAAGCGCTGCTTTAAGATTGTCAAATGACTGTTGGGCGTGGTCGTCCCAGTGAAAAGGGATGTTGTGACGTAGTAAGCGAAGGAAACCATGTGCGCGTATGGCGTAATCTGGGACAAAGCGTCTAAGAAAGTTAGCTTTGCCCTGCAGACTCTGAAGTTGTCTTAAATTCCAGGGAGGTGTAATTTCGATGATAGCTTGGACTTTGAGGGGGTCCACGGTAATACCGCATTGGGAAACAATAAAATCGAGGAGGCGCCCTGCGGTGACACAGAACATGCACTTGAGAGGATTCAAGTGGATGTTGTACTGATGACACCGTTGAAAGATGATCCGTAAATCATCGAGATGCTGGGTACGTTTCTTGGATCGAGCAGTGAGGTCGTCCAAGTAGGCGAGGATGATGTGGGCTAGATCGTGAAAGATGTATGTCATAGCCCACTAGAAAGTTGTGTCGGCATTCTTTAAGCCGAAAGGCATGACCCGATATGCAAAAGTACCCCACGGGGTAGTGAATGCGGTTTTATATTGATCGGCGGGGTGAATTTGAATTTGATTATAACCAGAGAATCTATCCATAAAGGAGAGAACCTCGTGGCCCGTGTAGTCGTCGATAATTTGATCGATAAAAGGCGTTGGGAAGTTGTCTTTGGGACATGCATGATTGAGTTCGCAAAAGTCTGTGCACACACGGATAGTGCCCTGTTTTTTGTTAACGGGTACAGGGCTGGAAAACCATGAGGTATAGGCGATGGGGTAAATGAAACTGGTGGCACGTAACTTGTCAATTTCATCTTTGATAGCCACGGCTTTGGATGGGTGTAGCGGTCGCTGTTTTTAGCGAAATGGTGTGATGTCAGGCTAGGTGTCGATGTGATGTTCGACAATAGATGGATCGAGGCCAAGCATTTCCATGTATGACCAGGTGAAAATAGCCCTATATTCCTGGAAGAGGGCTTTATATGCGGCGATTTCCTGAGGAGTGCAAGCAGCTCCAATGGTGATTTCTTCGACAATGCCATTTTTAATGGAAATGTCGATTTTAATGGTGGGAGAAATGTTGGCCATGTTGCCTTATTCAAAAGCATCAGGGGCAGGGATGGGATTTTTGAACCAGTTGATAGACCCTGAGGGGATAAAATCTTTGGTTTCGACCACGTAAATGGGGTTTTGGTTAGGAGGCATGAAGGCTTCCTGTGGAGGGAAGAGTGCGCGATGGTGAAGCGCATCCCAGGGAGAGTCCAGGTGGTTTAACTCTTCGAGTATTTCTTCATCGCATTGAAAGTGTCGGGAATACAAGGGGTCATGAGGAGTGATCTCGATGACAGTGGTCGTGTGGTTGCCCCCTGGTGAAGAAGCAGGGGGAACATTGTGAGGAGATGGTGAGGGTTCAATCGACATAAACCATATATTGAAGTACTGAGGGGTACCTGTGGTGGTTGGGTGGAGAGTGCCCATAGGGGAATGAGCAGGAGAGTTGGGGGGGTTGGGGGGTGAATCCTCAGATACATCATCTAAGAACCATGGAGGTGTTGGGAGTGCCTCAGGTTCTGGAGAAATGACATGAAGAGCCTCAGTTTTGGGAGGATTGACCTGAAGAGCCTTTAGTGATGAGGTAATGTCAATTATCGCCTTTGCGGGTCGGTGAAGCAGGGTCAATTGACGTTGCCTGTATTCAAGGATCATAGGACACTGGTATGTAAAATGAGATAATGAATCGCAGAGAGAGCAAGGACGTCTCATACATTCATTGACAGAAGTGGTGATATAACGGATGTCCATGATATTTGTGGAGGAGGACGTAGAAGGACTGGGGTTGTTCTGGAAGTTCTGGAGTACGGCTGCTAATATCTGCCGAAAGCATGGTAGTGCTGGGCAATGATAAGTATAATGGCCATACTCAGAACATATAGCACAAGCATATTTGGTCCTCAACCCTTTACTACTGGAAGGGTGGGTGGTAGTGGCGGGACTAGTAGTAGTGGTGGGTGTTGAAGGAGTTTTATTGAGGGGGATCAAATTCTGTAATTCAGGTAGTGATGGATAGTTGTTGGTTTGGTGGCCCTCTTTCTCACATAGTGCGAAAGGTGGTGGGATGCGTGGAGGAAGTGGAGTGGTGGGCTCCTTCTTCTTTCTCCTGCCCCCAGCTGAAGTAGGGGGATTAGCGAGTGGGGGGGTGGTGGGCGTAAGGATGGGAATCGTCATGGGTATTCCTTCCTGGGGGGGAAGGGATGGTCGAGGGACCATCTCTAGTGGGTGTAAATACCAAACTTGGATTGCTAACACCATATTAGGTAGTGTGAGCGTTGCGGCCACCTGAAAAGATTCGATACTGGGTGGAGGGTAAAAGAAGGGAATTTGAGTGAGGGGTTGGGGAACTGTCTCCCAAACTAGACTATGTCCTTGGGGAGAGGTGGAATCGTGGACGGGTGGGGTCGACGAGTGTCCTTGAGTTTCTTGAGGGGGGGGTGCTGCAACGAGTGGGACATCAGGTATGATAGAATCCGTTGTAGGAGGAGGGGTATCCTCTATGGGAGTTCTGTTAAATGATATGACACACACTTGATTGGAAGGAGGAAGGAGTGGTGGTGCTCCATGGTACGTTCCTAACAAGAATGGATCTTTAAAAATCCCAGGACCCATCTTGACAACGGGATATGCATCGTGGCCGGTGTGAATGAGAGGAAGAATGTTATCGAGATTGGCAGATGGGTTAGGCTCATAATGTGAGACTTGGTCAATGGTAACGATCTTCCCATTGTGAGGGAACATCATTGTCCGAAAGACGGAGGATGCCACTGCCTTCATAGCGTACATGTAGCTACGACCGAACAGGATATTATAATCAAGTGGGGTGTCGATAACTTCGATATCGTTGAGAATAGTCTTGCCCCCGAGTTCAACGGGGACATTTTGAAAGAGCCCTTCAGGAGAGGATGTTCGTCCGTCATAAGCTCGTAATGTGATGGAAAAGGGTATGAGTTCTGGGGAACCAAGTTTCTGCCATACCATTTTGGACATAATGCATGTAGATGCACCTTCATCGATGATACACCGATGAACTGTGATGTTCCGTATTTTGACTGGTATTTGAAAAGCGATCAAGGCGGGAAGATGAGGTTCTCCGCTGTCAAGATCGAAGGTAATGAGTCGGGTATCTGCAGGGTCGACTGCCCCCAAGGTGGAAAGTAGTGATTTCCACTGAGTAGGAAAAGTCTGGAGGACTTCCAAGACTGACATGGCAGCCGGGGACTGTGCTAAGTCGTCTACCAAACTATATTTATGAGCTACCCTAGCCTGTGGGTTGTGGACATTCCTACGCAATGGGATGCGAGGCATGCGAAGTGGGGGTTTGGCGGAAGGGCGAGGGATCACCAACGGGGGTGTCGTCGGTGTAGGGTTTGTCTCTGGAGGGTTGGGAGTAGACTCAGTGGGTGCATGATACTGACGATTACGCATTTGCAGAAGGATTTCTTCCTCACTAGTGAGGAGAATTGTGAGATCTGTTGGATTGTTGGGGTTGAGGTATTGTCCTGCCTGAGGTGGGGGATGTTGTGTGTCTTGTTGGGTATTTATCACACCTTGATGTGGGATAGGATTTGGCAGCATGGCGGGAGGGGGTTGTTGTGCGTATTGTTGTGGTGCCTGCTGAGGGGCAGGCTGTGCAGGGGAATGGGGAAGGCTACCCGAGTCTTTCAACCATTTGAAATAAGTGATCTGGGGGCAATGATGAGTATAATGGCCTATCTCACCACAAAGGGCACAAGGGAAGATGGTTTTAACATTGTTTCTCCCTTGGCGTTTATTATTATTGCCCCCTTGGGGGTTTTGGTTCCCTTGGTTCTGGTTGCCCCCAGTGGGTGGGTGCTATGGGGGTTGATTCCCGCCTTGACCTGGGTTGTTTTTATTCATGTTCCATCCTTTCTTCTTGGCATTGTTCTATGGATGGGTTGGATTGGTTGTGTTCAACTGTTCAAAATTTTGGTATTGTTGAGCAGCAGAGGGTTGAACAAAATTCACCCCCGCATGAGGATGTGGGGGAGCCATGGGTTGTGGAGGACCAGGAAATGGGAAGTATGGATTCTGTGGTGGTACCGATCCACAAGGTACATAGGAAGGAATAGTGATTTTGCTAGTACTATAAGTTGAGGTTGAGGGAGTACCACTAGTTGTTGGAATAGGCGGATGTATGGGGGGTGCCNGTATAGCAACAGGGTATGGTTGTTGATAAGGGGGTGGGGGGTAATAAGAAGTGCCCCCATATGCTGGTGGGTATTGAGGTGTGCCATACATCGGTGGTGGTTGGGGTTGTGGACCGTGGTGTGTGGTGGCACCGATCAGTTCGTCTACTGAGTGAGACATCCCAGGTTTGTCTTGGCCAAAGGGCACAGGTTTTGGAAGATCAGGAAGTACTGTGTATAAGTATCTTGACTGTGCATAGATGAGATCATACTGTTGGGCCTTGTTGATGGCTTCCTCTTTGGATTGAGGGAACGTGGAAGCTACATCCTTCCCAAGGAGAGAAACAAGTGATCTAAGAAACCAGTCGAGACACTGTTGCTTGGTGGTTTCTACTTTGCACAAACTACGTCACCTACGCCACTCGTGAATGTGGTCAGCGATGTGTGTGGCTGAGGTTTGTTTGAAGTTAGAAAGTAGTTCGAGACCATTGTTGTGGCAGATGGGTAATTGGAAGAAGGTCAAGAATGCTTTAGCCAATGACTCAAAAGTTGCGTGGGACCCCGATTTTTCTTCAACATACCATTTAGCTGATGGGCCAGTGAGTTTGCGTTGAAATAATCGCAGTCTGATGGAATCATCCATAATGCTATTGGAAGAGCACCATAGGTGAAAGGTCATGACATGGTTGGCAGGGTCATCGCCTGCTTTTCCTTCAAACTTTGGTATGTCTGAAGGTAGTTTGGTGGGCATTGCGGGCCATGTGGGCTCATGTAATATAGGATCATTGGTGAGCTTGGTGAGATCTGGTATGTTGAGAGAGGCCAAGTATGGCATCTGCAGTGGGGGGGGAGGATTAGCTCTGGCCATAGTGTGTTGTGAACCTGACCCTTGAGGGGGGCTAGGTGGGTTGGTGCTCCCTCCTTGAGAGGAAGTGGGTCCCCCGCTTCCATGTAAAGGAGAGCGAGTGAATGGATGGCCTTGGGAAGTTAACCCAAGTAATGTAGAACCAAGCAAAGTTGATCCTAGAATAGTAGCACTCATGGGAGTGTGTGAAGGAGGTGTCGATGAGCGGGCATGACCAGATACTCCCCCTAAGATAGGAGGGAGGTTTAGCAAGCGTTGTGAATGACAGGGTTTTGTGGTTCCCCTATGATGTCAGACTAGCTGTGTGAATGTGTGCAAAAGTGGTGAGAATAATATAGGAACAAGAGCCTTTGCATGAATGTTTACACAATATATATTTCCAAATCAAACTGTAATCAGATGTGCATCATACATAAAATGTTTTGAAAAAGAAGCATATATATGGGTAAGTGGGTTTTTGTCCGCGTGGGGGAATCAAAAAGAAAGCAAATGCTCGTGTCCTAGAAGACGTAACATCCTACCTCTCAAATAGCACTGGACCTTCCAATAGTACTCAACAGTGGGGTCTGAAGTCACTGGAAGAGAAACTAGTGAAGGATGAAGTAATTGGTTATAATGAGGGGTAAAGGGGGCATATCCCGAAAGAGCTGGTGATATTTCCCAATAGCCACACAAAATCCAATCAAGGTGCAATTGCAGCCCACAATTGCCACCTGGGTATATGTCCTAAAGTTGGTCACTAGGTACCTCGGTCAAAGTGTGGCATTTAGATTTTCAGCCTAAGAAATGGGTCACGGGCTGGATCCCGTCCAAGAGGTGGGTGCCTCAAGGGTGGACGCACAGAAAAACCGGACCTTAGCCTTCAACCCTTCACGGGTATCTCCCTGCCTTATGGTAATTGGAACACTTGACTTGGAGGATTTTTAGTTCCCTATTTGACAACCTCTATGTTTTGACAATGTGAGAACTAGATGACGGGGAGTTATTTGGATGCCTATCCCCAAAATCCTACCTAGACTAAAAAATTTCTTTTGGCACCTCCTGTGGAGGAAAACTTAGTGAGTTTTGAGAAAGATTTTAGATGTAGTTGTTTTGGGAGGTTGGGGGTGCAAACCAACCTCGTTGATTAAAAATGGGAGTGGATAGTTTCGTCAAGAAAAGGGTGGGGTGTTTTCAGAATCCCTTTGGAGGAAACTTACTTTGACCTCCACATTTCAATAAGAAGCTATGTGAGTGATAAGTGACTTTTGTGTGTGAGTGAAAGTGTGCCAATTTTTAGTGATTTAGATGTCGCCTTGCTGCATGTGGACTTCACTTGGTCCTTACAAGAGTTTGATTACCTAATTAACTAAGTGCCTTTGGTACACCCTTGCATAATTCAAAAGTCCCTAGGAAGCTAGCATGTGGACATGTGGGTCTGTTACTATCCTTTAACTCCCTATTGTGATGTAATCTAAGAAAATCTTTGAAACTATTCCAGATTGAACATGTGGGCATGTATGGGCCCGTTACAAACCTTTAAACTTCCCTAGTGTTTTGATCTAAGAAAGCAAAAATTCAAACACTATCCTATCTTTGTTTCATATGGGCATGTATGGGCCCATTACAATATTAAGATGTGTTTGAAAAAGAAAACTAAGAGGAGTCGCAAAAAGGGTTGTTGTCCTCTCTTAAAGGTTTTAATGTTCTTTTAAGGGAGATGAACTTGTTTCACAATCTTTTTCTGATTCTCAAAGTCACTTGAAGGTGCGAGAGAAGAGCATACTAAGCGATTGTAATTCAACTTCTAGTCCCAATGTAAGTTAAATGTGATTAAAAATGATTTCCAACTTATCTTGTGAGTCCAAACAAGCCATCCATGTGGCAAAAAGAAAATAAGGGAAATTGATTTTATCCTCCTAAGTGCCTATGTGTGTTTTACTAACCCCTTTATATGATGAGGAGACTAAGTGTGGTGCAGCTTTAAAACATGCTTGACATCATTTTTAAAAAGGCAAATGGCCTTCCCCACATCTCAACAACTTTATAATGTGAAATTTTTCACAGATGCGCGGGTCCTAGTGAAGACAGAGGCACACAGAGCGCATGCGTGCGAGCAGAGACAAGTTAAAAAGTGCATGTGCGCAGAACAGAACTGTGAGTCAAGTGCATGGGCGTACGATGTGCGTCTGTGGGCTGAAAAACCTGTGCATATGTGGTGCACGGCCGAGAACAAAAAATCCGAATGGATTTCTCTCAATTCAACTTGGAATTGGCTGGTTGGCAGGTCGTCTTAGGCCGGTTAGTGCACCTGCAAGTTAAACAAACTAAAAGAAGAGTAAGAAAAACCCAAATGAGGTAGGAAATTGATACCTTTCCCCAGTGGAGTTGCCAATCTGTTGCACCCCTTTCGTCACCTTGGTGAGCAGAATCGAGGTGCTTACAAGCTCAGTTGGGTCTGTTGAGCAGGACAGCTGTGGAGAAAAGAGTTAGAGAAAGAAAACAAAAACTAGAATTAATAATTAAACTAAGAGATGCAATAAAAACAAAATTCATGAGCATAGGGACATAGAAACAAAAATAACCAAAAGACCCATGTCACCAATGTTTGAGGTTGATCTATTGATGAAAACAAAGCACCAAGAAGAAAGGGGACTATGAGTCCCTTCTTCCTCCAAGGGAAGGCTCTTGGACCCTCACTAGCTAGCTCTTCTTACAACAAAGAAAATGGAAAATGGTGATGAAAGAACTCTTTACAAATCCACTCAATGGAGAGGTGGATTGTCCAATGTAATGGTGCCAAAATGCTCTTGTCAAGGATGAAGTCCTTAAAACAATATAGGCAGCATAACATTACTTAGAATTCCTTGAGAAAATGAGGTGCATTCATGGCTTTTTATAGCATTTCTTTGGGTTATTGTTTAACTGCTTTGTAGTGTGAAAAGAGGCCATTTAGGGCATTATTAGGTCTTTGACCAGCCCACCATTCAGATCCAGCCCATATTTGAGGGTCAAATCGACTTGGGAGCTGAACCATAAGTGGTTGGGAGGCCGACCACTTCAATAAATGCATCATTTAGCAGGTGCGCGTCTTTTTGCGCTAACAGTCGTGCATCGTGCGCCTGTGCGCAGTTTCTATGTTCCTGTTCCGCGCATGCGCGTGCGCGCCCAGTGTCTGCAAAGCGCTCTTCAATTTTTCACTACTTTGTATAGTTTTTGACCTTTTTTTAATGTTGTGGTATTAATTCAGGTCCATGAATGACTTTATCACTATTTGACAATGCTGAGTTCTTATAACCATGTGCTGACGAAATTCCAGTGATAACACCTAGATCCATACTTTAGAAACAAAAAATTTCACTTATCTTACTTTTACAAAATACAAAGCTTTTATATCTATAAATTTTCTATTATTCTTACCTTTATCAGAGAACAGAGCTTACAGATCTTACCTCTTTTAGCCTTGCTTCCACCTTATCAGGGCACAAAGCTTCCAGATCTTACCTCTTTTCTTCAGATCTGACCTCTTTTCTTGGCACAAAGCTTCACAGGTCAAGTAAAATGTTGCGCACTAGGGAAACAGATCTATGCATGGATCTTTCACAACTTTGGGATGAATCTTTGCACAAAGATTCTTCTTTCTCAGTTCCCAGCAATCACAGTTTCATGTCTGATAATGCACACTTCAGTAGGAGATCTACATACAAAACTTATCTTTTCTTTACTGTAGTTCCCAGCAATCATAGTTTCAGGTCCTGGCAACGGAACCATTTGTTGGCACAGGGGCAGACCCAGGGTTCAACGCTACAACAGTGCACCAACAAAACCCTAACTATCGGCCCTTTCGACAACACTTGCGAAGCAGATGATGTGACACCTGAGGTAGAGGCAGGGGTGGTTGCAAGACTCAGGTATCTGCAACCTTAGCTGGGACACAGATCTATAATTACAATACTTAATAAATCACTTAGCACTGTCAGTTCCACAATATGCAATCAATAACCACTTCGCTGGTAAAACAGAGCTTCGCAACATTCACAATGATCTCATGTATTCAAGCACTTAGCATAAGTAAATAAATCAATCGAGTAGATCAAGCACTAAGCATAGCCGTATAGATAAGATCCGACATTATCACATATCATAAGCACTAAACATAAGTAGATCTATCTAATCATATTAAAGAACTTAGCAAATATCATATAAACACATCAAGACAAGGCACAAAGAAGCATAACATAGTATTTACGTGGTTCACCCCCATCCTAGGGCTACGTCCACCAACTCTTCTTCTTTATTGTCTTCAGTCAATCGATTACAAGCACAAAGCCTCAAAACCCTCCTTTGCATAAGATATAAGATCTATGCAGCTCACTAGATCCTTCTTCCTTTTGTTACAACACAAAGCCTTCCACCGTCTGTTACAATCACAAAGCCTCACACAGATCTAGCACTTAGCCATTCCTTTAGCACCTAGCACACTGGTATTTTTCTACATTGCCTATCATTCTATATATATATTAGAAAATAGGCCTATGCATGGGTAAAACCCACGGGCTGACATCCCAATCCCGTTACATTATCCCAAAAACCCAAAAGGGGCTGAGATTCCGTGATCTCTGCTTCGTCTTGCGCTCCTCCTTCGACAGGATTTCGAAGTCCAAAATAGGTCAACATGACCAAAAATCTCCCAAAACTTGGTCAAGGGCCAACAACATGGAGGGACTAAACATGGATTTTGATCCTACAGAAAAAACTACAACATGGGTGTCAAAAATGCCAGTGAGATACTAACTAGGACACTCGTGAAAAGGTAATCTCTACCATCTGTAAATGACACCTTTAAAGTAGCTTGAAGGTATAATTTTGTGAATGAATGAGGTTGAACCTATGGCATATATGTTCTTGGTGCAGGCCATTTTAGGGAAAATCACGGTAATCGATGAAGACAGTTAGAAATTGGACCAGAAAAGGAGCACATGTTGGAAAACAGGGAAAAGTAGCGCCAGAAAATAGGGAAAATCAGCGCAGGAAATGAGGAAAGTCAAAGGAAGGAAGAAGGACGTGGATCGACGAAGAAAACATTTGTATTTTGGACCATTCACGCTTAGAGATATAGAAGGTGGAAAAACCTAATCCACTTAGGGTTAGTGGGTTAGGGTTTTGGTCATTGATGTAATGGGTATTAACCCATTTTTGTAATATAAATAGAGGGTAGTGAGATAGAGGTGAGGGGACTTGTTAGTGAATGAATTTTGTTTTTATTATTGTTGTTAGAGCATGATATGAGGAGATATGATCGGTAGAGGATTTTTCAAAGAGATGCATTGTAATCAAGGGTAAGGTCACAAGTTGTGGAGCTTGGTGCAATCTTGTCAATCTCACCACCTCTTATGTAATGTGCGCAATGCCAAACTTTGATGAAGAATAATAAAATAGAAAACAAGAAAGATATTTGTGGACATAACCTTAGAAGGGGGTGAACCACGGTAAAACTTTGTGTCTTTTGTGGAATGTTTTTCTTATTTCTTTCAATTTTTTATAATGAATGAAGTAATATGCTAAAATTAAAATGCAACGTGCACTAGATTATCCAAGATATTTACTACAGAATGAATCTAAATTAATGAAAATGATTATAGAATGGTAGATCTAGATATAATAATGCATTATAATAGTAGATTTGATGTATGTTGAGGTAGAAATAATTTCTAGCATCCCCATAATAGCCTCCCTTCCACGATTGCAGACATTTGGGTCCTACAGTCACCCATAAGCCATCTCAGGTGAGACTACATTGTGCACTCTGTGCACGGTGTTTCCTTCTAGTCTCCAGAAGGGATGATGGTTTGCAGGATTTTTTTGGAAACCTAAAGTAGAACTCGGGTCATCCTTAACATCCAAAAAATGGTTCTGTTGGTGAGACAAAACCCAAAAGAATAGATTGGAAGGGACTTTCTCAGAAGAGCAATGAAGAATGAAGTATTATAAGGGAATGTTTAGACCATGGAATCTGTTAGCATCTTTATTTTTAAGGTAAAGTTGGAAATTGTTTTAGAGTTTACAACGTCATGCCTTGGTCTTAGGAAAACCAAGGAATTCCTAATTGATTCACAGTGTGTGTGTGTGTGTTTTTTCTCATGAGATGATTCAAATTCCTTGGGTCATTGATCAAATAAAAGATAAGATGCATGTCAAATGAGAGTCAAGTTATAATTCTAAGTTAAATGGTTTTTTGTGAATTTCATGACACGTCATTACACATCATGAAATAAAAGAGTTATTAAAGGTGTATAGGATTCTATCACATGAGAAGGTTTGTAAAGTTCTTTGGCATTTTAGTTTGAAATAATTTCATAAGCTGGGAAGTGATATGTCAAAGTTGAGTTGTAAATCTAGGAGGGAAGGTATTTTCAAAGGGAATCAATGATCATCATCACATATGATGAAGTCAGCAAGGATTTTGTGATCACGATTCATGTTAGTTTTACCTTGACTGCAAAAAACATGTGTGCGTTGTGCAAACACATTGGGCAAGTTACTTGAAAAAGTTTGAAAAGTCTTATCATCCAAAATAGGTACTTTTGCCTTTCAAAACTCTTCCTATCAACTCATGCATGTATATTTTCCACATTTTGTTTGTTTGCATGCATCCTCGACCTATGATCAACCATTTCCTCTAGAGAAAGCTTCAAGTAAACCTCTGCTATCTAAACCAGTCTCCTCGCTACGCAAATTCTATGCAGGCTCTCTCACTATGTAAGATCTGTACACAATCTTCTCTCTATGCAAACTATGTTGCAGTTGCTCTCGCTACGCATCCTCTTTTCCTTTGTTTTTATATGTAAAAAATAGTAAGGCCCATTTTTTCCATGCTAGCATACCTTCTCAAAAATCATGCCTCTCATATAGTGAAATATCCTAATGTTAAATAGAGAAAACCCTAGACCTGTCATTTTGTTGTGTAAGTTGTCTATCTGATTTTTTGGACCCCTCTTCCCTTATCAGTGTCAGGTTTATCTTGCAAAAAAAACAAAGCTATGAAATATCAAGAGAAAACTAAGTACAGGGGAGCCAACGTGTTGAGGTATGAGCCACAAATTCCGTGTCTGGTGAATTTAGACCCTACATTTAGAGTTCCTTTTGAGCAGGTCGGGTGCATGTGGTTTTGTGAGAAAATCCAAGGGTATAACATGCAGTTGACAAAGGAATTTTCCTTGAATTTTAATGGTCTCCAGACAAAAATTGTTGAGGTCATTTTCCCAGTATCAGAGGAGACAATAGCTGCTACAACAAAGATTACAACACAAGGAGAAAAACGGTTTAAGGGATTCCCCTTGATCATGTGTTTTACACTAATTTCCTCAAGCGCAAGTATAGAAAGTAGAAGTTTGGTGCCACTATCCCTAGGGAGTATATATTGGAGCCTTATGAGAAGTTGTTAAGGGTAATTCAAATATATTTCACTTGTGAGGGTAGCTTTGATAGGTTTTACCAGTATCATGTAAGACTCCTCATGCATTTCACAGGAAAAAGTCCCTTGAACTTACCTTTTTACCTGTATAGGAGTTTAGGTAAAATGGAAGATAAATTCCAGGCTAGGGCTGACCAACTAAATATTAGTTTGTTTCATTTTCCTTGGTAAAACTACTAGTGGTTGAATATATTAGAAAGTTGAACAGGGATTGGGACTGCTTCTTAGCATCAACAAATATCCCCCTAGACCCCAAAGGAGATACCCCCTTATCTACAGAAATATTGGTCTCTAATAACTTAGGTGGAAAAGAAAAGGAGATTGAAGGCCCTTCACCAAGTCATCCAATTGTGAAGAAGGGTAGGAGGCTACAACTCACTGATGAGGAAAAATAGAAACATAAACCCATCCTACCAACCACAAGGTCAGCTACTAGAAGGTTTCCTACACCTACATTACAGATAGATTTTGTTTAAACTATAGCTCAGGAGATGGATGAAGACCAAGTGAAATCAAGATAAAGAGATACAGATATTAGAGAGATGCAAAAACAACTCAAAGAGTCTCATCATGATATAGCCTAGTTTTACCGAGAGAGCATAGAATTGAAAAGGAAACTAGTTGAGAAGTTTCCTGAGGTTCAAACACCAGTAGTCAAAACAGATTCAAAGAATGAAATGTCAAAGGAGAAGGAAGTCATACAAAGCCCTATGACTACAATTTTTACCAAACCTACAGCTCCTCTGAAAAGATCCTCAGCCAGGAAGAAGATTTCATATGTATAGGGCCAGCTTGCAGCAATTGAGAAACCTCACACTTCACCTGCATAAGGAGAAAAAACTATAAAGTGGCTAAATAAATAGTTAAGGGAGGCTTGAGATCTTATCATCCAGCTCAAGGAGGAGAACAGGTTTCTAGAACTAGGGTTTCAGAGACATTTTCAGGAATGTGGACCAACTATCACAAATGCCTCTGCAACACTCTCAAAGGCCCAATCAAAATTGAAGAGAAGTGCACTCTTATCTAGGAAAGTACATAATTTAAAGGAGTAGAATTTATCACTAAGAAATACAAACAGGTATTTGAGGTTACAAGTGAAAATTGATGAGGAGGAAAAAGGTAAGCTGGACCTTCTTGCTGAGATAGGAAAAATATAAATGAAGCATCCTCACAATTTTGTCTTTTTGGAAAAGGGGTCATCGCAGGTTTTGAGTATTTTGTGGAAATTTTGTTTAATGTGAGAAAGTGAAAGTTCAATGATGATAAAGAGGAGTGAGGATGTTGTCAAGTTCAATATTTGTTGTAAAAATAAATTTACACTATTTGTACCTCTGATTCAGAGAAGGATGACAAGCTAAAACCACCATCTAAGCCACATCTACAGTTTTGTTTAAGAATTGTCATATACAACACTTGCATAACAAGCTCACACTACACAAGTACTGTAAGTTAACAAGGATTGAAAGGGAAGCATGAGGTAATTGGTATGTAGTTTCTAAAGTAAGTACAAGTCTCTAGTAAGTTTCTTCTACTAGAAGATGCATAGTTTTCAAGAAAAATCCTTCCGCTACGCAAGTTCTCTATGCAAATGTTGTAGGTACCATTTGCACAACATTAGCTTCAGTTTGCTACGCAAAGGTGGCAGATGTACCGAACATCGCACAGAATCCTCTCAAGTTGGTTTCTAGATGTATATGATGACTCAACACAACATCAAACTCGAATTATACTCAAAATCTATGTTGTAAAGGATTTTTTGTTTTACATTAAAGATGGTCAAAATCAAATTTACTATTTTTAGTATGTTGTTTAGGAGTTGTTGTCTTTTGATGTAACCAGATCCATTATTATAGATAGCAGTATTTTGACTCATAGTATCCTAGTGTGGAAATATACCTATATATATTTGATCATTTTTATGTAAAAAAGGGGTGGGTTGGAAGAAGCACAAAGGACAAATTGTATTGATCATTGTAACAATTTGTGAATTTGAATGAATACAAGTGGAGATGTCCAGAGTTTTTTCATACCAAATATTCATGTGGTGATGACCTGAAGTATGTTCTTCCTTTCATGTATGTTTTTCTACTTTTCTTTCCCTTCATCTGCAACCTTTCATATGTTTAAAATTGGATGTTAAAGGGTCTGAAATTCATCTTAATGGTGCTATAGATTCAAGCAATTTTGAATTCTGTTTTTTCTTTCTTAACTCATCCGAATTTATCTCTTATGGTGCTCTGATTGATGTTATATGTTTCTTATTTCTTCCATCTTATCACAACAAATTAAAATACTAAAATTTCATCACCTACCTTTCCTTTGCTTCCTTGAAAGCTCTACCTACCATACATTGTTTCAATTGTTTTCAAAGTTGACTCCATTTCCCAACAGGTTCATTTTCTTCTTGCTAGTAAACCAAATAAATATTTTCATCAAATAAAAACCTATCCCTTAAACCTTATTAGAAGATCCATCTTCCAAGAGACCAAGTTTTGGCACAGGGGCAGACCCAGGGTTCAACACTACAACAGCGCACCAACAAAACCCTAACTACCGTCCCTTTCGGCAACACCTGCGAAGCAGATGAAGTCTCACCTGAGGTAGAGGTAGGGGTGGTTGCAGGACTCCAGTGTCTGCAACCTTAGCTGAGACACAGATATGTGACTGTAACACCTTAACAGAGCACTTAGAAGTTATAGTTCATCAGTATTAAACCAGTATATGTTGGTCACTATAATTGCTTAATTAATTTCAAACAACCAAGTGAAACATAAATTATCAACCCAGGGAAGTCTTTTGTTTCAAAGATAGCTGCGCACTATATATGCTCAATTCCAAAAGCACTTAGTGTTGTAGTAA
>ML815005.1:181863-204451 GCA_009831015.1 Picea engelmannii | reverse complement strand
TGTTTGACTATCCCCTTTATAAGTTGAGGGGTCTAAGTGGTGCAGTATTTAGAGCATGCATAACATCATTCTTGAGAAGGAAAATGACTTTCCCCACATCCTAAACCTTACAATGAAAAATTTAGTTCAAATGCACGGCCTTTAATGTAGACAGAGGCGCGTGTGGCGCCTGCGCGCGTAACTTATTAAGAACCAAAGCGCATGTGCGTGTCTGTGGGGTGGAATACCCGTGCTCTTGTGATAAGTTACCGAGAAAGAAACTCCGGATGGATTTCTCTCGATTCTCCTGTGAATCAACTGGTTAGCAGGTCGGCGGAGGCCGGTTTGTGTCCCTGCAAGTTAATAAAACCAAAAGGAAAGCAAATAAAACCCAAATGAGGGAGGATTTGATACCTAACTCCCCAGTGGAGTCGCCAGTCTGTTCGCATTCAAACGGTCACCAGGTGAGCAAATAGAGAGCGCTTGCATACCCTGTTGGGTTTAGCAGGGCAGAATAGCTATGGCAGCATAGGGTTAACAGAAATAAAACAAACTACAATCTAATATCAACTGAAAACAAATAAAACTTGTGAAAACAACAAACATCAAACACAGAACACAGGTGTCACCAATGGTTTCAGGCAGGTGTATTGATGAAACCAGAGCACGTTGAAGGAAGAGACCAGAGGTTCCTTCTCCCTCCAACGGAAGGCTCTTCGGGGCCCTCACACAGTTTGTTTTCCTTACAAATGAGAAGAACTGAGCATAGCAGTGAAAGAACTCTCGGTGATGCAGCTGATGGGTTGTTTGTTAAAGGATGAGCCCTTAAACCATCTGAACAGCATAACAGTGCTTAGAATTCCTTTCCAAAACAGTGTATCCTCACGGATTTTTATAGCATCTCCTCGGGCGGTCACGTAACCTTCTCAAAGTGTGAACAGGGACCCTTTTAGGGTTTATTTAGGTCATTAACCTGCCAATTTTACGGATCTGGCTCTGATTTGAGAGTCAAATCAACTTGGGAGTTGGTCTGTAAGCGGTTGGGAGGCCGACCTATTCAATTAATGCGCCGTATTAGCAGATGCGCGGGTTTTTGTGTTGACAGACGCGCATCAAGCGCGCATGCGCGAATAACACGTTTTTGTCCCGCGCATGCATGCACGTACCAAACTGCTATAAAGCGCCTTTCAATTTTTGGTTACTTTGTATAGTTTTTGGCCCTTCTGGAGTGCTGTGAAATTAATTCAGTGCCATGAATGACTTCACTGCTGTTTTGATGATGCGGAGTTCTTGTCGCCATGTGCAGACGAAATTTCAGTGATAACAGTATTCACTTTGAATTATAATACAGTCATCACTTCAATTTATTATTTACCTTTTAAAATCTCTTAAACCACTTTGATTACTTTGACCTTTTGGGGCTTCTAGATGACATATGAGGGTCCCCAAACTTCGTAAGGCCATAACTCTCAAACCGTGAGGAGTTATGTGATGTTCTACATACCACCAGAAATGGAATGACATGTACTATGCATATAGAATAGTATCATTTGAAAATATATCATAACTCATACCATTACCCATCAAACAAACTTGGGTCCATTACCCAAACCTGGGGTCTCCAACTTTTCATGGCCATAACTCTCTAACCGTGAGGAATTATGTGACATTCCACATACCACTGGAAATGACATGACAAGAACTATCCATCTAGGATATTTTCCCTGACAAATTCACTTTCCTTCATCTCATTATTCCACAATTAAGCATAGGTTCTCTTACTCCACAAAGCGTCTTCCCGTGAGGGCTTTCACCATAAGGGGACCACTTTGGAGTTTGTCCATATTTACTTCTTATCGATCATGACAAAAAAATAATGAGTCATATTTACATCAAACATTATTGGTTCCATTACCCAAACCTTTGTGCTACGGGTCTTTCTTCAAGGGTTGACATCAATGACAACCAACCTTAATCAACAATAGTTCATCAGTATTAAACCAGTATCTACTTCGCAAATAATCCCTAATTACAGAGCATCGCAGTATTCATCCAGATCTAATATATTTAAGCACTAAGCATATTTACATAGGTCAGATCTAACATCCATACACATTATTAAGCACAAAGCATCAACAGATCTATCTATCATTTATCTATATCAAAGAACTAAGCAAGTAAACACATCAATACATTACACAAAACATAGCAACATAGCATGTACGTGGTTCACCCCCACCCTGGGGCTATGTCCACCAACTCTTCTCTTCTTTATTATCTCTGGTCAAGCTTCTTACAGGCACATAGCATCAAAATCATACTCCACAAAAGACAGGAGATCTGCGCACACTCTGCCAAATCCTCCTTCTTCAAGCTAGGGTACAACACTAAGCCTTTACACAGTCTCTTACAGTTACTTGCACTTAACCTTGCAAGCCTCACACAGTATGCACAAAGCACTTACAGTCATTACTTGCATCACTACTTACAATCCTTTGATCACATAGATCGAACACTAGCATTTATCACCACTTACTTACATCGCCTAGCTACTTATTTATACATTACCAAATCGGGCCTAAACATGGGTAAACCCATGGGCTGACATTCCCATACCCGTTACATAATCCCAAAACCCAAAAATCCCTAAAAAGGGGCTGAGATCCCATGATCTCTGCTTCATCTTGCACTCTGCCTTCAACATCCTGTCAAAGTCCCAAAAATAGGTCAAACATGACCAAGAATCCTAAAAACTTGGTCAAGGGCCAATAGGCCCACAAAACTCACATGTGACTCGTCTCGAGTCACTCTGATATGGGTAGTTCTGCTTCAAAATCCTTGAGCTTGGCTCAATGTGCTTCAAATTGTTGTTGTGCCATGACCTCCTATTTAGTGAACTCTTGGATGAATTCTTCATTGACAGGTCCCTCTAGGCGTTGTTCAGTTGCAGTGCTGACTTTCTCCAGTTCTGCTCCTCGGCCTTCGATATCTACGAAAAATTGGCAAGCCTCATTTTGTATAAGTTGGAGCCTCTAAGTCACTTCCATGACTCTGCTCTGAATGTTGTGGACTTTTTTCTAGGTGGTGTGCTTCTCTTCAGATCACTTCATTATTTCCACAGCTGACAGGGGATTCAACTACGCCTGTATTGTCTCTGCTTGCTACTTCACCTCCTGGAGCTATGACTCTAGTGCCTTCAGTTCTGGATTCTCAGTGAGTCTCTCATAAGTTTGGGCACTGCAATCACTTAGTTTCTTGAATTCCATGGCAAGGACCTTTATTCTCTCAACTGTGCTCCCGGCAATTCCTTCTCTTTGATCCCTCACATCCTACAGAGTGTCAGGTACTGTGCAGAGCTCTAAGTCTATTATTCATTGTTTTATTTGTTGGATAGCTTCCATGAGATACTATAATTGATGCGTCAATCCGTCTTCTTCCTTTATATCTAAGCCTATCACAGAGTGGAGTGCTATGTTGACTGCTTCTTTCACTTTGAGTTGCTCGACAAGCAACTATTCTTTTTCTTGTTGCATCTGTGTTTTCTCCTCTTCAAAATTTTCCTGGAGAGAAACCTTCTCCTGCTCTGCAACTCTGCGTTGTTATATGAGTACTCCTTGCACTTGCCTCAAGGCCTAAGTGGCTTGTTTTGTTTCTTCTCATGCTTTAAGAAGGTGAGCTTCAGTCACATATGCTAGTCAGCGTAGTTGGGCTGGCTCATCTCCCAACTCTGGTTCTCCTGATAGTAGGGGTGCAATGGAGACTGCGCGATTGGACTAAAGGGCCTACTGTACTCCTCAGAGTTTGACCTTGATTTTTTCATACATTTCCTCCTACTTAGCTTCTTGTTTCTCCAAGATTTTCTGTGAGGCGTCATTTACAGCTACTATGATGAAGTCAAAATCATTAGTAGTGAGTATAGTCTACATCTTGGTCAAAGTGGCTCTGAATTTCTTCCACGAATAAGGTTTCGAGGGAGAAACCTTCCTCTTCTTCAGGAGATCAGCGTCATCTCTAGGCGGTGTTACTTTTCCTTGCTTCTGTTCAGCTTCTTTGCCATTTATATATTCTACTTCATCATCACCCCCTCAATCAGGTGATACTGAAGTAGTCTTTTATGAGGCGCTGCTTAAGTCTTGGACCTCTTCGGTCTTCTTCCTTTTGTTGGTTCTGGGTGTGTCATGTTCTCTATGAGCGGCCTCTGGGATGTCTAGCTCGGGGCCATACATCTCTGCGGAGTCAGCGGGGATAAGGAGGTCTACTGACAAGTCCTTAGTGATCTCCTCAAGGTCCTCTTCTGTGAGTTTGTAGTACGACTGAAGTTGCTCCTTATGTTCATCTTCTCGCGTAGTAATATAGATGAAAGTTCGATCTATGTAGAACTTCATGAGGGATCGAAACCTTTGTAGGGTGTTCTATGTAATGCGAGGTTCATCTTCGATGGATCTCTTTAGCTGGAGATAATATGTGTGGAAGACTGTGTTCAACTTACATTATTTTCCCATGTCGCTCGAGTACCAGAGTGTGGTGAACTTCGCAGCAAGCGGCTTGAATGGCTCAATATCTGGGAAGGTCACACCTTCCGGCAACTCCCAAGCAACAAATGTGATGAGGATCAGGAGCTAGCTAAATTGAAACTCGTAGCCCCGATCATGTGCTTTATGGCAGTCTAGTTCCAACTGATTAACTAGGTACTTCGCCCAATTCATGTGTAGGCCTTCCACGCACTTCCCTGCAAGGTCAACAACAAAGCATGTGACCTGCGTGGGTCTATTTTTTCGTACTATCTTTCCTGAAATTAATTGGCATGCTAGGCGCATTGTACCACTCTGGATGGACACTACCTTGTAGCCTCACATCCCCTTCTCAACATTGTCATAGGTATCATTGATCTTATGTGTGAATGCATGATCTATGGCTTTTCCTAGATAGAACTCCTGCGGGTCAGGTCCTTGCATACTTAATCCGATGATCCTATGGATAAATGTTAGATCGACTATGATACAGAGGTCTAGACATAAGTAGCAGCCATGGTAACATAAAGTAGTAGCTTGACATAGGCGTTAACTTCCTGGTGCCTTTCGAAGTGGGGGATTTTCATTACATTCAACAGGGTGGACTATGCGAGGTTCAGAGTCCATGGCTGGGAGATTATCTTTTAGTTCTTCCCCTTCTTCCTGTTCAAGTATTTATACAGGGCAAGCATACTATGGTTCTTGCAATCTTCTAGGTTGAAGTCGCTAAACTTCAATGTGGCGATCTTGTCTTGCTGCACTTGAACTGTGCGTATCCCCTTCGGGAGGTACATGGTAACCATAGTGTACTCAAAATACCTTGGCACACTATCACGACTCATCACATCGGCCAGAGGTGTGATGTAGTTGGGCAATATGGTCGGGATCAGCTTCACATTTTCTAGGTCATCTCTCTGCTTGGTTCTCTTTTCCGCTGATGATCGGGATGGTCTGGCTCCATGATCAGTCAATGGGGAGGCTTGCACTCCTCTCATCGATGACACTTGTACACCTATAGACATTACTATTTTTGACATTACCCTTTCATTCATGAGGTTGATGAGTACCTACTTCACCGATTCTTTGACTACGCTAAGTTCTTCGGACATACACGCTCGTGATTGAATATCTCAGGTTCGAAGAGTAACTACTCAATTCAATGGCATTGATGGTGATAGTGCGATGGTCACTGTGCAAAATCAACTAATATGTGATCTCAGATAATCACAGTTGGAAAAAGTGTTCTCGGTGCATGGATCGATGGAATAAATAGATAACTTGGCAACGTATCTCTTGCAATGGGTGAGAAGCCTTCATTAACTCAATTTTGTTTGTTATGGCACGGTCCCAATGATCTGGTGGCGAACATTCTGACCATAAATGTCATTCTACCTGTTCGGGGTGTCATTATAATGGTTATATTGTTCCCAATAGCTATATTTCTTCGCCACAGCAAAGTGCCATGTGGCGTTGTTCTGATATCTCTACGAAGTTCTAGTTTTGCAAATTTTCCCTCTGCGAAGTTCCCTCTGGAACCTTCTGTAACTTTTCGATCTTAGCTCTCTTCTTACTTAGTTTTCTAGCCTTCTTTCTAGTGAGCTTCTCAATGTTCCTCTTTCCATTCTAATTCTTATCTTCTTTTGGCATAGTAAATTTGCATTGTTGAGATTCTTTCCTAAGATTCAAGGGTAATACTTCTTCTTTATCTAGGGTAGGTACTTCAGTCTTCTGCGAGTCTTCTTGTGTTCTTGCAACTTCGACATCTAAGTCTCTGTTGTTAAATAGCTTCGATCTGTTTTCCTGTTCTTTAATCAAGTGTGTGATCCTCCTAGTCACGAAATCTTTTAATTCTTGCTTCTTCTTCTCTAAGACTTCTTCTTCCTTCCTTTTGGCCTGATCTCTGTCAATCCAAGGTTTTCCTAGTAATATAGAAAATGGAGCACTATTCTCAATAAACTTAACAATCTCAAAATCTTCCTTTGTCGAAGTTCCATGAGCATTCATAGATGTCTGAGTGAGATTTCCACATGGGGTTATCAGTTTTCCTCTGAATAATCACATTCCTCCTAATGAAGGAATCATAGAAGGCTTCCCTAAATGTTTCCAAGTTCTTTCTGTCATGATATTCACCTATGTTTCTTCATCCAGAACGCAGTCAATGTTGAAGTCTCCTATTCTGCAACTGTAACAAAGGGTTAATCCTCGTTTTCTTTTAAATGATCCCTAGCCTTTCCTGTACTGCACACTAGGATCATAGTAGCTAACCTGCAAAAAAATGTTTCTAGGGTCCTACATCCATTTGTTAGTCCAAACATCCTTTCTATGCATAGGTATAACATATCTTTCACTATTCTTATCAGATCTACTCATATCAAATCTTCGTTCATCTATCAGTGCCCTAGTTTTCAAGATAGGACAAATCTTATTAAACATACCTTGATCCATACTCTTAGAAACAAAATTTTCCACTTATCTTACTTTTACAGAGCACATGCCTACAGATCTTACCTCTTTTCTTCATATCTGACCCCTTTTCTTCAGATCTAACCTCTTTTTTTTTAGACCTAGCCCTTCCTCTTGGCATAGAGCTTCACAGATCAAGTAAAACTGTGTACTAGGGAAACATTTCTATGCACAGAGCTTTTCTCTTATTCAGTTCAGATCTTCACACAAAGCTCCTTTTTCCTTAGTTCCTAGCAATCATACTTTCAGGTCTTGGCAACGGAACTATTTTTTGGCACAGGGGCAGACCCAGGGTTCCATGCTATAATAGCGCACCAACAAAACCCTAACTACAATCCCTTTCGACAACACATGCTGTTATTAGACAAATCGATAGGTGCAGACACTAACATATCTCCCTAGATCCACCTGGATCTAGAGCAAAACAGGACAGGACATGACTCTTTCCCTAAGTTGTAGTCATTGAATCTACTAAAGAGAAGGAATAAGTGACATACCTTGATATTGCTTCCTTAGGTCTCTGTTGTTCCTGCTTCACTCCAGTGCTCTCGTGAAGTCAAGTCCAAGACAACACAAACCAACCAAAGTGAAGATAACAAAGTATATTCAATGTCAACTTATGCATATGATCAAGGAGTTACACAATAAAGTAAGAGTGACTTTATGGGAAAGGGACATGTCGATGTATCATATTAATTGAAAGTAGAAGATACAACCTGATCGCCTTGATGTTGCAAGCTTCCTTTCAGTGACCCTTGGTTCCAACACACACACTTTCTCTGTACTTGCATGAATAATATCCAATTCCTCTTGATAGATCAAATCGAGTCTTCAAGCTTCTATCCAAGCAGGGTTCTTCACATAATTCTTTCACCAATTCTTCATTCAATATTCCTTAACCTTTTCCATGAGAAACCTTTCAATATATAGGAGAAGAAGAGATGGTTACATGGATGAGGATGATCCCATAAAATATGAGAAGTCAGTAGAATGACAACCATGCAAATGCTAACTCATTTTCTAGAAGATTCCCTTCTAGAACCCTCGAGACCTCTTCTCCTTTCCAAGCTTAAAAACAGGTTCGCACCCTGTGTATGGAGTAGACTGCGAGAATTTCTCACCCTAAGTGTGGGTGGCCTGCGAGAATGAAGGATTCTCACACCCTAGACCATAGGCAGCCTGTGAAGTCATCTTAAAAATATGTTTTTGGAAGAAGACAAGAGCCACTTTTCTCAGCCAAAAAGTCCTTGTTGGGAGCCTGAATACATCACTGTTGAGACATCACCCAAGTGACCAAAATCATGTGTAATAGAATGACCCCCAAAATATGAGGTCGGAATCTGTGACAACCGAAATACTTTGTAAACTGCGTGTGTGTGTCAAAAACCAGGAGCGCACCTAATCGGAAACATGCAAACAACCAAGCATCTACAAAATATAATACTAGTTCTGAGGTAGGCATTCCCATACTCAGACCACAGATGGATGACATCATGAATGTAGGTCATGGCCACCAATTATACACCGTGGATCCATGCCGTTGAAATTCTACATAGTCACCAGGAATACACTGTGGATCTATGTGAAAAGACTTGAATTCAGACGACATAGACACATGACATACAAAGTGGATCTATGCGCCATCACAAATTATACATACTCCATCACATCCTGGATCAACAAGATGAGACTCAGGGTCTTCAATCCCATCACCGAAAAGTATGAATCTAGCCATGCGATTACATGTGCTAAAGTCGAACATGGTAGAAACCACTTGATTATCAGTGATTGATGAAACTGTTAACAAGTGCGAGGGAAATCACCATTAATGTCAATGACTCCCAAGGTACACTAGTACAATCCAATGAATGTGAATAAATAAGCTGAGGTTGAACACTCGATGGAACCTCCCAATCAGGGGTCAGTAATGAAAACCCACTATCGAAAGAGAGGAAACCTGCCATTGAGGCATGCAATTTCCAAGGTACCAGATAATTTCTAAGTCTTGTTTCTGGATAATGAGTTGGAGTCGACGGAACAAGACTCATCACAGGAGGGCCTCGATGTATCCCCCATCAATGACATGAAATAAGAAACAGATTTTGACGGTGAAACAGAGTATGAGTATAGGTTGAAATGGACACAGGGAAGGCCGACATGGTAAGAATGGACAACTGCAGATGGCCGACTCAATAGAATACTTGAACTTCTCTTGAACATATGAATGACACAACCAAGGACTTGGCAGCACTGACTCAAAGACGATCCAGGATATGACCTTGTAGAAAGTCAAATGAGAGACAAATGGATTTCCCAAACCGGCTTCAAATGATGAATAGGGGGTGTCATGTTCAATAGCGATGCTTACTACCATTAATATGAATATGAAAACACATCCCTTTCCCAAAATTTCCCCCACCATTTCTTGTGAGTACCTCTTTATTTTTACGCAAGCTTGAGGAGGATAACATATGCTTGTTGATGTAAACTCATCCTTCAGACGAGTCCCTCGAAGTATATTTAACGAACCCTAAGAAGGAGTGGCTCGGTCCCATTACAGGTCTTTCGATGTTTGCTTAACGAGTCCAAAGATAGAAAACTCGAGGGTTTTTCATGTTTTGAGAGTCTGAAAAACACTTAAAGAGAACTCTCTCAATTCCTTTTGTGTAAAATAGTTCGACAGGACCGAAAAAGTGATAAACTATCACCCTTCGAATGTTTTGTTCAGATACTTTTACGAGCATGAACAGAACAAGTTCGCTTGGCCATCTTTTCATTTTTATGGAGTGTGAAAAGAGCTTAAAGGATACTCCTTTCCATTCGTCATTTTCGTGTGACCATGACGAGTACGAAAAGATGAGAAAAGTATACTCGGTTGCATTCTCATGTATTTTCGAGCGCGAGAACGAATGAAGACTAAGCTCAAGGTTTTTCTAAAAACCCTAAAAAGCAGTCGTACATGCGACGAAAAAGAAAAAACATCCGTACTCTTTCATGTGGACTTCAAAGTTGCTATATCTGCAAAAAGTCACACTCATAGGACTATTAGGTATTAGGTTTTATAGACAAAACAATATAAAAATCAACAAAAATGGTAAAAAGTGAATAAATATGGGTAAAAAGGGATTTTACCATTTTCATTTTGATTTTGCCAAGAACTTTGCCCAATACACCTCATTTTCCCCTAAATTTCGTTGCTCGATCATGGGAGGCACAAACAACCATTTGGCAAACCGTCTCTGCCAATGAGGTAAGCTCTTGATCTTCTACCTTTTCCATGGTTTAGTTTTAGTTTTTATTGGCAATTTTCAAGGTTTTAGGTTCATTTTAGGGCCATAACTCATGCCCAAGCGTTCTCGCAGGTTGGCCATGCGGGACCTGCGAGAATCTAGGATTCTCACGGGCAGCCTTAAGGGCACTTGCAAGAATCTTGCACTGTGCTAAAGGGACACCTGCAGGGGCCAAAAAATGAAATTTTAATTTGATATTCGCTCAATAAAAATTATGCCAAGGTTTGAAATAAGTTATTGACCCTTCTCTTATGGTTCTTGTGCAGGTGTTTGATCATCACAATACTGGAGTGGTGAGAAAGAGAACATGAAGAAAACGATGCTATTGTCAGGAATGACTCGAGTACAGTCATTGCCCTTCGGGACTGTGGGCTCTTGAAATTCTTCAGGATTCCGGGTATGAGGGCCCAACTTAGATTTTTGGAATACCTGGTTCATATGTGGGACGTAGACCAACAATTTTTTCACGTGGGAGTCCACACGTTGACCCTAGATATCGAGGATATCTATTTTCTAACAGGACTATCATGGCATGGGTACCATTCTAGATTGACTGGTAGTCGAGGTGGCAGACTCCCTATGAGTGAGTATTGTCACCAGTACTGTGTTCCTGAGGCAGAAAGAAGCAAGGGCAAGGTTTCTATTTGGGGGGTCCAAAACTTGACCCTGCGAACCATCTTGTTCACTATAGCATGCATGGTCGGGAGCGCATCTCCACACATGGCTCTCCAGAGCTACTTCCAATACGCAATAGAGTGCACAGAGCCATGAGTCTTCAACTGGTCGGATGTAGTTCTCCGCAGTATGAAGAGGCAATTGACTAAGTGTAGGAGGGGCAACTTGAAGCAATTTGGGTACAGATCACTTTTGGTGTCCTTCTTCCTCGAGAGGGTCCCATTGCTAAGATTACAGGTTGATTGGGATTTACCAGCCCCATAGGATCCGAGGGTCCCATTGCTGAGATTACAGGTTGATTGGGATTTACCGGCCCCACAGGATCTGAGGATGCTGAGGTGGTGCAACCTCATGGCCCAACACATAGTTGGGCCCATCATCAAGTACAATTATTCATTTTTCGATTGGTTGCAGCCATAGATGTTGATAATTGATGACTACGCATACGTTGGTTTGGATTTTCGAGGGGATCTAGATTTGGCCCTACCTGAGGATGCTCAGTGGGGTGACCTGGGTAAGAAGTACACATTTTTTTTTTTAAATGTTTTTGTAATTTTTATCATATAAAATGTTTTTATGTTTGTCCAAGAACTAATCAAAAAATCTCTTTTTGATGACACATATGTGGGGCCATATCAACCTCTAAGAACATCTCCTATTCAGTGGCGAGGAGAGGCAACTCCAGTGGCACGATGGGATGCCGAAGACTATGAGGCAGTGGGGCAGAACTTGGAGGGGTTGACTGCTAACATCCCAGATATGGCTATTGGGGAGATCCCTAGACGTTATCAGTGCCATACTGTAGGCATGTCAGAGTCTATTAGTCGATTACTTTGTAGGGTGGCCCGGGCAGTTGTATGTTATCGTGAGCATCACCCATGATGCTACTTGTAGAAGCTATGAGCTTCACATTTTGATATTTTGGTCCTTGGACAGAAACTTTTTGTAAAAACGTTTGATCGTTATATACATATATACGACTTCTACCGGCTTATCTTGTGTTGTGTGATACATGTGATGTGATTGGTTTATAAATGGCCCAAATGTTTGTCTAATACATAGTTAGATAATGCATCAGTCAATGTATTTAGACATCTAGGAATCTGCTGATACTCAATATAATCAAAATAACGTTCCAAGAGGCGAATTCGTAAATATACCTGTAATAAAGTAGGACTTCGAATAGCATAGACATTACTTAGTTGTAGTACTACTAGCTGCGAATCGAGTCGTACAACCAAGCGGTGGATACTGAGTGAAATAGCATCAATCAACAATTCGATGACGGCACTATACTCTGCAATATTGTTGGTCGCATGGCTGAGACACACACCTCATAGAGTGATAAGTTTGTTTGTAGGGGCGTAAATTTCCCAAGCAGCGGAAGCAAGGTTCTGAGTACTATAGCTAGCACCATCAGTGAAGCCAATGTGGGGTAGCAAAGACTCCGACATATAGAAACCAAACACAACGTAACATAAGCAGTCGAGGGCAAAGACCAGATAAAGAAAAAGCATACTACAGTAACACACAAGAAGTATGATACAATAAAATACAAGCACTCATGCACAGGTGATCTTAGACATAGTACTTCTTTAAGTACAACCCATTTATGGGTTCACTCAAAGGGATACTGTCGTAGTACACTAACTTGTAAGCTCATTTCTCCAAAACTTGTCTAACGATATAAGGACCTCGCCACATAGCTTCAAATTTTCCTGCTCCTAGCATATCCCGATCTTGTTCGTAAAGGAGAACTAGATCACCTTCGGAGAAAACGTGAGGCTTGACATGTTTGCTGTATTGGGCTTTGACATGTTTCTTCTGGGTTTCTATGACTAGGGTGGCGTCGCGACGAGTTTCGTCTAATCGCATGAGATACAACAGACAGTCTTCTTTGGCAGAAGTGTTTGGGAGGAGTTCAACAGCTAGTTTTAGGGAGGGTATCTCACATTTAATCGGCAGGATGGCTTCTAGACCATAGACTAACTGGAATGGTGTAAACCTAGTAGCAGACTTAACAGATGTCCGGTAAGCCCACAATGCTAAAAACAACATTGTGTTCCAACTCATTTTGTGAATCCCTATCATTCATCAAATCATGGTAATGAAGACTTTGTTAATTGCTTCGACTTGGTCGTTGGCTTATGGGTAATAGGGTGTTGAGTTTTCATGGAGAAGACCCAACTTTTCAGTGAGTTCGGACATCATGAAGTTTCTAAAGTGGCTACCGTGATCAGTAACGATAGCCTGAGGAACACCAAAACGAGCTATGATGTGATTGAATATGAATAATGTTGTGGTATTTCTGGTGTTGTCAAATGTCGGCATAGCCTTGGCCCATTTCGTGAAATAATCTACAGCTACAATAATGTATCCATGCCCCCCGACCGAGTGAGGGTGACATGTCATGTAATCAATACCCCATTTTGCAAAAGGACCGACAGAGAACACAGGATGAAGAGGAGTAGGGTGTGACCGTATTTTATTGTTGTAGGTCTGGCAAGCATGGCATTTTTGGACAAAAATTATACAATCATTGAATAAAGAAGGCCAAAAATACCCTGCTTGCAAGATCTTCTAGGCAGTAGCATACCTAAACATATGACCACCACAGGCTCCAGAATGGCATTCATTTAGGGCTTTCTCGGCTTCATCAAATGTGAGGCAGCGTCGAAAAACGGAGTCAATCCCATGACAATAAAGAGTATCACCGAGGATAATATACTGACGGGCTTGGTATCATATTTGACGGCAGTCAGTACTAGACAAATTGGGCTGGAAAGTCTGGGTTTGGAGATATATGATGATATCTCTGTACCAAATATCATCGAAACTAATCAGGAAAAGGGATTCATCAGTTAATGAATCGGCTACTACATTTTCCCTCTCGGAGTAGGGAAAGTCGCATATCAACTCAGCAAACACTAATGATTTCTTGGACTTAACACGTTTGAATTCAAAGTCAAACTCCTGGAGTATCATGATCCATTTGGAGTATTTTCCCCCTAGCAGTTGACGGGTATGAATGTGTTGCATAGGGTTGCGCTGAGAAATTATCGTAGTCTTGTGAGAGAGGATATAGTGTCGGAAACGTTGAACTGCTTGGACGGCTGCCAAGGCCAGTTTTTCAACATGTAAATACTTGGTCTCAGTAGGCGTAAGACTTCGACTCAAGTAATAGATGAAATTTTCGTCATGAGAATCATCCTCCTGTACGAGAACCATAGTGATGGTGTAGTCTGAGGCTGCGAGGTAGAGGAAATAATTGCGACTGTAATCAGGTGGGAAGAGAAGTGAGGTACATGTCAGAGATAGTTTCAAAGCTTCGAAAGATTTGTTGGCAGTGGTATCTCATATGAACTCAGACCCTTTCTTGAGCAGTCGCGTAAATCCAAGAGTTAGCTCGGCATAGTTCGGGATGAAACGATGAAGAAAGTTTGCCTTCCCTTGCAAACTTTGTAACTGGTGAAGTGAAGAAGGAGGAGGGAGATTGAGAATTGCCTCGACCTTCAAAGGATCTACCCTGATCCCTTGACGTGAAACAATAAATCCTAGAAGTCGGCCGGATTCGACGCAGAAAACACATATGTGGGGATTCAAGCGTATATGGTAAAACCGACATCGAAGGAAAATGGCACATAGGTGTATGGGATGATCTACACGGTGCATGGAATGAGCGGGTAAGTCATCAAGATATGGTTGCACAATGTGTTTGATATCATGGAAGGCGTAAGACATAGCGTGCTGAAAATTTGCGCCAACGTTTTTTAAACCAAAAAGAAGTTTCTGATAGGCAAAAGTGCCCCAAGGACAAATAAAAGAGGTTTTGTGTTGGTCTGCGGGAATGATATTGATTTGATTATATCTAGAGAAACCATCCATCAGAGAGAATATTTCACTGCCGACACAATCGTCGACGATCTGGTCGACGAAGGGGGTAGGAAATTTGTCCTTAGGACATGCTTTGCTAATATCCCTATAATCAACGCATACGTGGATTGTGCCTTGCTTATTGTCGATTGAGACAAGATTGGAAACCCAATCAGTGAGAGCCACGGGGTAAATAAAGTCGGCTTTGAGAAGTTTCTCGACTTCAAGCTCGATAGCGGCTGCTTTACGTGGGTGGACCAGATGAAGGCCTTTCCGAACGGGTTTATCATTTGGGTATGTCTTAATATCATGTATCACAATGTCGGGGTCAATACACAGCATTTCTTCATATCTCCAGGTGAAGATGTCACAAAATTCTTTGAAAAGCGACTTGTAGGTGACAATTTCATCAGGGGAACACGAAGCTCCGACATGCATATTTTCGACAATTCCAGGTTTTATGGATATGTCAAGGGGAATGGTGGGTGAGATATTACTTAAGTTCCCTTTGTGAAACACATCATGTGTAACCTTGGGAGCGGTACAAATGACGACAACGATCGACAGGGTCGAGATCTGTTGGTAACCCTCGATGGTGTGTTGTTCCAAGAAGAGGATGGAACGATGATGTCCATCATCCTAGGGGGTGTCTTCCATAATAGACATAATCATCTCGTCCGTGGGAAAAATGACGCGAAAAGGATCTGGAGAGAAATCACCAAGAGAGGGGGTAGAAGGGGTTGTCAATTGAATGGCCTGATAGGCGGATTCGATCGAACTCAAAGGCATTTCATCATCGTAACGAAGATGATCATCGAGGTTGGGTATCATCCATGGGCTGTGATATGCAGGGGTTCCGTGAATAAAGGTGGAGATCATGTTGATGAAGGCGACAAATGGATGTGGAACATCAGGTGGTGGGATGGGGAAGGTACCCATTAACGAGGAGTCTTTTAGAAGACCCACACCGACGTTCTCATATCCGGGGGGGTTTCAATGAACGGTATGTTGTCGGTACGTGCATCCAAGTTAAAGAAGGCTAATTGGTCGACGAAAATTACCTTTCCTTGATGTGGGAAATGCATGACATGGAAAAGAGTCGACATAACTACGTGCATGGAATCAATCCAGCTAGGACCAAGTATAAGGTTGTAATCGAGAGGAGCGTCAAAGACCTCCACTTCAACTTGGACCATTTTTCCTTCTAACGTAATTGGCAACGAAGGGAGGACACCGTAAGGATTAAAACTAGAGCCATTAAAGGCTTTGAGTGTGTTGTGGGATTCAGTCAAAGGAGGAGAATCAATGGCTTTCCAGTAGGTAATATACATGACACACGTCGAGGCACCCCCGTTGATAACTATTCTACAAATGTTTTTGTCGGAGACAATAACTTGTATTTGGAATGTGAGTTGAGGGGGTAACCTTGGAATGTGATCTTCCAAGTCAAAAATTATTAAATTCATATCCGTAGGGTCGATTCCATCGATAGCTTTCAACAGTGCCTTCTATTGTATAGGACAACTTTGAAGGACTTCGAGGGATGACATCGCAGATGGTGCTTGGGCCAGATCTTTAACAATACTGTAGTTCTGGGCAGCACGGGAATGAGGATTGAAATTCGATTTCCTAACGACACCCTTTGGAGGAGGGTGAAGAACTATGTCGAGGCTTGGTTGTTCGAGATGAAGAGGATCGTTGGTAGGTGGAGTCATGGGAGATGGTTGGACCAACGAAGGAGGTATCGCATCAACCTTCTCTTTGGAGGAAGAATAATCTTTGGCTCGAGTGGTAAGTGTGATGTCATTCTGCTTTGAATCACCTGTACACATTAAGAGATAGGATGTATTGGAGGGGGAAGGTTGGCCATGAATGAACAATTGGTCCTATTGTTGAGAAGGGAATGGTTGTGACAATACGGTCGGAGTGGGTGGTTTCGTGGTCCCTTGAAGGAACTTAGTAACCTCGGCTCGCCGTGGACAATCCTTAGTGTAGTGATCATCACCACAGATAAGACAAGGGTATCGGAGTTTGCGCTTATCCCTATCGTCAACAGGTGGTGTTTTGGTTCTCTTTGCTTGCGAATTATTTTTGTCCTCCTTATTCTTACCCTTTCCCTTTCTGGATTTTTTTTTACCGGCGGGGGTAGATTGAACAACATTTACCTCAGAAGTCTTGCTGGTGGGAGGGGTAGGAGATGGAGCATTTTGAACAATAGAAGAAATACATTTGGGGTTGTTTCTAGAGGTTTGGACGGAATGTGGTTGGGCATGGAAAGTGCCAATCACATCGTCGGTTGCATGAGAAGTAGCAAGAGTAGTTGAAGTGGTGGAAGTAGAAGAACGAGGCACATCAGGGAGTAAGTCATAAAGAGTACTCGTTTGTGAGTAAACGAGGTCAAGGTATTGAGCACGAATAATGGCCTATTCTTCTGTGACAACTCCACCCATGGCAATGTCACGACCGATGTCATTCACGAATGATTTCATGAACCACTCTGCCAGCAACTGATTGGGAATTTCGAGTTTGATGAGACTTCGTCTCCATCACCACTCATGAATGTGATCGGAGATATGAGTGGCTTTGGTTTGTTTGAAAGAACTCAAAATCTCATTCCCTATTTCATAGTGGATCGGTAACTAATAGTGGGTGAGGAAAGCCATAGCGAGGGTGTTGAAGTCGGTGAAGAAACCTCATGGTAATTCTATATACCACTTCGCGGCAGAACCCGTGAGGGTTCGCTGAAAAAGGCATAAACGAATAGAGTCATCCATCAAGGAGTTGGATGAGCACCAAAGGTGAAAATTCATTACATGATTGTTCGGGTCCTCTCTCGGTTTACCATCGAATTTAGGGATGTCGGATTGTAGTTTGGCCGGTATGACGGGCCATTGAGGAGAGTGAAGGATCGGATCATTTAAAATCCTCGACAAATCTAGGAGATCCAGGGTGGATAAGAAAGTTAACTATCTATTCACATGTGGGTACTAGTGACTTTGGGGAGGGAGTCCCGTTGGAAAACCAATGGGACCATAAGCAGTCTGCATATAATGCGAGGATCCAGGCAAATTCGATTGTTGGTATGGAGGAAAGTAACTCATAGGGTTGTATCCTTGAATGAGGGCATGGGGTTGAGCATTCGAGACCCAAATAGGATTAGACGTACCTAGATAGGGTTGTCCTATACTAGGGGTATGACGGAGCTCATTTGAGGTTGTTTCCCCCCAGTCGGTGGAGGATTATGTTGTATAAGATGATTCCAATACTAGGCCAAGGATGGAGGTATGTTTTGTCCATAGGGTGGGGTTGGTGGGGGTTTCCCTCCAAGCAGGGGTTGTGTCCCAATTGGGATTTGTTCTACAAGGGGGGGTTGAATTTGGCCTCCTTGGTGAAATCATCCACCAACAGGAATCTGGTAACTAGGTGTGAAAGACGGGATGGTGCCACTTGGATCAATGCCTCCGATAGAGGATGGAGGAGGTCCTCTGAAAGGGGGTGGAGGAAGTGTCGGAATGAAACTGGGAAGATGGTTCCCAGAAGGAGTGGCACCACCAGGAGTTCCAAATGTGATTTGCGTAGGCACAAGAATAGAAGCATTCAATGCACGATATCCAGGTGGAAGTGTTGGGGTGACTCTGGGCGAAAGCGATGTGCCAATGCGGGCTTGGATAGATGCGGTAATCCTGGTGTGAGGACTCGTAGTATCTATGTAATGGACCATTTGAAGAGGGAGAGTCAAGATGTGGTCAGCTTGCAAAGCTTCTGTACCAGGAAAATAATAAGCAGTAGTAAAAGGTATTGCGTCTGGATCATATGTTTTGGGCAGCTTAGGTGCGACAGTGATATCAACGCCTCCTCCTGAGCTAAAGAGATCCCGTCTAAAAATGCCAGTAGTCCAAAAAGGGTCTTGACCCTCAAGTCCTAGGAAAGGTCCAGTTGGTGATCCAGAAGACTAAACAAATAAGGCTCTGGAAGAACTCACTCGCACAATACGTCTCTCGGAGTCAGGATGAAGTCAGAAGTCCTCTTGAGAATTGGTAATTCGGAACCATTCTAGAGATTTAGTTATTTCCACTTGTGGAGTGGCAACGTCTTGGACTTCACTCTGTTGAGGAGAGCCCTCCAGTGAGTTGGTAGGCAAGGGTTGAGAACCTTCCAAATTTTCTGGGGGTAAGCCTTGCATTCTATGTGAACGGCGTGGAGGGTCAATTGTGATCGAGTTAAAAACTTACAAAGGAAATTCTATGGTCAACTTGGGTAAACAAACAGCATGTGCTAGTAAAAATCTAGGAAGCAAAACCAAGCAAACAAGACCTTCTAATTTCAAAGTCACTAGTTGGTGATGAAATCCAACGTCATGACGATGAGAATAGGAGGGGCTGGGCTAAGGTGGAAAAGTTACATTGACAACCTGCTTAATGGACTTACACCCTGGTGCAATCTCCCACACATAATCGTGGGTATACCCTCCAAGGAGCCCAAGTGAGTTTGGCCAACGTCGATTCCAGGTACCATGAAGACTTGCCCCTTCACAGTCACCTTGTGTAAGACCCTAAGAAGATAGGCTACTAAGGTTACCACCAACAACAATAATGCCTAGGGGAACAGTCGACAGTCCGATCCACATGCAAGGGCAGGGTATCTAGCTTGAAATCAACTTGAGAGACTTCCACTCATCATTGTGGGTATACCTTCAAGTGACCCCCATAATACATGCAATCTCTACAACGATATCAACAAAGAAGGGTGAGTACTCTGTCAATCTCAATGTGACCTTAGGTTTGACCCTTGTGTGAGAAGGGATTCCCAGGACAAAACGTTGCAAATGGAATTTGACACTCCTTGCCACAAGATTCTATTGTGTGTTTTGTGCTTTGGAGAGTGTGTCTCACTACCTATTCCAAAGCTCTAGCCTAGCTAATGTTGGTGTAAAAGATCCCTAGAACAAGTTACTAGTTAAATTTTAAAATTGCGCAATATTATTAAAGGTTGTTGATACTCAAAGGAGATGGAAATGAAACCGATGTTGTGTGAGACTCTGACCCAACAATGCATAGATGGGAATGAATGATACAAAAAAAAAAAACGATGAATCCTATTTACAGGAGCGAAAGAGGAGTTTTCTGGAACAATATGAACTACGATGTATGATCTTCTCTGAAATGCAATATCAATCAATCATGAACAATGCACATTCTCTATTTGTTCTATTTCAACAATGGAATGCCAATATTTTCGAATAAAAAGTTTCTTAAAAAAGAGAAACTATCTTTAATTTTTTTTATTAGAAACCAAACAACAGTGGTGGAACTAAGAAAAAACAAGCAACCAATGAAGAAGAAATACCCAACAAACACCCAAACTAATCTTTCAATAAAGACAAAAAATAACAAACAGACAAGACTAGTCTCTTCAAATGCATATGGATAACTATTTTCCAAGTAATGAGCAATCGAAAAAGACAATTAATCCCTTTTAAACCGATCACCGGCTCCCAACCAAACAAGCACTCGGATTTCAAAACCAGAGATTATATCCTTGTTAAGAAAAGGTCAAGAGGTAACAATTGAGAAAAAATGAACAAGAAGAGCTTTCGATTTCCGAAGACTAATCATTCACGAGCTTCGAAGTCAAGAAACAATCAATCACTGGCTAGAGAAGTTCTTTTCAGAGACACAAACAAATCTGGGCATCTAAGGATACAAAAAACCTTAATCCAAAAAATTTGCAAATGGGTTCGCAGGCTGGTAGTGGGGTGCAGTGCGAGAATGAAGGATTCTCGCAGGCAAGACAAGGGCAGAGTGCAAGAATTTTGCATTGAACTGAATAGCAGGGTGCGAACCCTAGTGGTTATCACAGGCTACAGAAGGGTGCAGTGCGAGAAGGCCTGAAACTAAGCAAAATTTGGAAAAAAGACAAAACAATTTAAGGAACTTCTGGACCCAGAGAATCTATCAAGGTCTCCTCAAGACTCAAATATTGATGGAAATTAAAAATGGTAAGTTACGAGCAAATGACCAAGGAAAAACCACCAAAAACCACCAAAAATGGGTTCCATTCCCCAGTGGAGTCGCCATTTTTGTTATCGAACAAATCGGTAGGTGCGGACACTAACAGATCTCCCTAGATCCACCTGGATCTAGAACAAAACAGGACAGGACATGACTCTTTCCCTAAGTTGTAGTCATTGAATCTACTAAAGAGAAGGAATAAGTGACATGCCTTGATATCGCTTCCTTAGGTCTCTGTTGTTTGTTTGCTCCGGTGCTCTCGTGAAGTCAATTCCAAGACAACACAAACCAACCAAAGTGAAGATAGCAAAGTATATTCAATGTCAACTTATGCATATGATCAAGGAGTTACACAATAAAGTAAGAGTGACTTTATGGGAAAGGGACATGCCTGGTCACCTTGATGTCGTAAGATTCCTTTCAGTGACCCTTGGTTCCAACACACACACTTTCTCTATACTTGCATGAAGAAGATCCAATTCCTCTTGATAGATCAAATAGAGTCTTCAAGATTATGTCGAAGCAGGGTTCTTCACACAATTCTTTCACCAATTCTTCATTCAATCTTGCTTAACCTTTTCCATGAGAAGCCTTTCAACATATAGGAGAAGGAGAGATGCTTACATGGATAAGGATGATCCCATCAAATCTGAGAAGTCAGTAGAATGACAACCATGTGAATGCCAACTCATTTTCTAGAAGATTCCCTTCTAGAACCCTCGAGACCTCTTCTCCTTTCCAATCTTAAAAACAGGTTCACACCCTGTGTATGGAGCAGACTGTGAGAATTTTGCACCTTAAGTGTGGGTGGCCTGCAAGAATGAAGGATTCTCTCACCCTAGACCATAGGCAGCTTGTGAACTCATCTTAAAAATATGATTTTGGAAGAAGACAAGAGCCACTTTTCTCAAGCAAAAAGTCCTTGTTGGGAGCCTGAATACATCACTATTGAGACATCACCCAAGTGACCAAAATCATGTATAACACCTGCGAAGCATATGAAGTCTCACCCGAGGTAGAGGAAGGGGTGGTTGCAGGACTCCAATGTCTGCAACCTTAGCTGGGACACAGATATGTAACTGTAACACCTTAACAGAGACCTTAGCAGTTATAGTTCATCATTATTAAACCAATATCTACTTCGCAAATAAACCCTAATTACAGAGCATCGCAATATTCATCCAGATAAAAGATATTTAAGAACTAAGCATAGCAACAGGGTATGGTTGTTTATAAGTGGGTGGGGGGAAATAAGGAGTGCCCCCATATACTGGCGGGTACTGAGGTGTTCCATACATTGGTGGTGGTTGGGGTTGTGGACCATGGTGTGTGGTGGCACCTATTAGTCCGTCTGCTGAATGAGACATCCCAGGTTTGTCTTGGCCAAATGGCGCAGGTTTGGGAAGATCAGGAAGTACTGTGTATAAGTATCCTGACTATGCGTAGATGAGGTCATATTGTTGGGCCTTACTGATGGCTTCCTCTTCAAATTGAGGGAAGGTGGAAGCGACATCTTTTCAAGGGAGAGCGACAAGTGATCTAAGAAACCAGTTGAGACACTGTTGCTTGGTGGTTTCTGCTTTACACAAACTATGTCGCCTACGCCACTCATGAATGTGGTCAGGGATGTGGGTGGCTGAGGTCTGTTTGAAGTTAGACAATAGTTCTAGACCATTGTCATGGCGGATGGGTAATTGGAAAAAGGTCAAGAAGGCTTTGGCCAAGGACTCAAAGGTCGTATGGGACCCTGATTTTTCTTCGACATACCATTTGGCTGATGGGCCGG
>ML815005.1:97420-146775 GCA_009831015.1 Picea engelmannii | reverse complement strand
CCCTAGCTAGTTTATTTCCATTCTGTCTGTAAGCATATTTCAGTCATTTGTGATTAATGAAATAAAGTCTTATTTCCGCTGCATCTCTGCGTTTATGTGTATTTCTGTATTTCATTGTGTTCCTACATAAATCCGGATCAGCGCGCGCACCAAACTACTGTAAAGCGCCCTTCAATTTTTGGTTACTTTGTATAGTTTTTTACCCTTCTGGAATGCTGTGAAATTAATTCAGTGCCATGAATGACTTCATTGTTGTTTTGACGATGCGGAGTTCTTGTCGCCATGTGCGAACGAAATTTCAGTGATAACACTCTCTCACTATGTAATCTATGTACAGAATATTCTCGCTACGCAAACTCTGTTGCGAGTTCTCGCTATGCATCCTATGTTCCTTTGTTTTTCTATGTAAAAACTAGTAAGGCCCATTTTTTCCATGCTAGCATACATTCTCAAAAACCCTGCCTCTCATATAGTGAAAGATTATGCTAAATAGAGAAAACCCTAGTCCTGTTGTTTTGTTGTGTAAGTTGTTTGTTTGAGTTTTTGGACCCCTCTTCCCTTATCAGTCTGAGGTTTATCTTGCCAAAAACACAAGATATGAAATCTTAGGATAAAAATAAGTACAGGGGAGGCAATGTGTTGAGGTATGAGCCACAGAGTCTGAGTCTAGTGAATTCAGACCCTACATTCAGAGTGTCTTTTGAGAAGGTTGGGTGCATGAGGTTTTGTGAGAAAATCCAAGGGTGTAACATGCAGTTGACAAAGGAGTTTTCCCTGAAGTTTAATGGTGTCCAGAAAACAATTGTTGAGGTCATTTTCCCAGTATTAGAGGAGACAATAGTTGTTGCAACAGAGATTCCAACATAAGGAGAAAAATGGTTTAATGGTATTCCCCTTGATCCTGTGTTTTACACTGATTTCCTCAATCCCAAGTATAGAAAGCATAAGTTTGGTGCCACTATCTATAGGGAGTATATATTGGAGCCTTATGAGAAGTTGTTAAGGGTAATTCAAATATATTTCACTTGTGAGGGTAGGTTTGAAAGGGTTTACCAGTATCATGTAAGACTCCTCATGAATTTCATAGGAAAAATTATCTTGAACTTACCTTTTTACCTGTATAAGAGTTTAGGTAAAATGGAAGATAAAGTTTGGGCCACGGATGACCAACTCAAGAGTAGTTTTTTTCATTTTTCCTTGGTAAAAATGCTAGTGGTTGAAGAGCTTAGAAAGTTGAACAAGGATTGAGACTCCTTCTTAGCCTTATCAAATATCCCCCTATACTCCAAAGAAGATACCCCCTTATCTGCAGAAAGATTGGTCTCTAACAGCTCAGGTGGAAATGAAAAGTAGATTGAAGTCCCTTCACCAATTCATCCAATTGTGAAGAAGGGTAGGAGGCTACAGTTCACTAATGAGGCAAAGGAGACACAGAAACCTAGCAAACCAACCATAAGTTCAGCTACTAGAAGGTTTCCTACACCTACATTGCAGATAGATTTTATTGAAACTATAGCTCAAGAGATGGATGAATACCAAGTTAAATCAGAAGAAAGAGACACAAATATTACAAAGATGAAAAAACAACTCAAAGAGGCTCAAATTTTTATAGCCCAGTTTTACCAAGAAAGCAGAGAATTGAAAAGGAAACTAGCTGAGAAGTTTCATGAGGTTCAAACACCAGCAGTCAAAATAGATTCAAAGAATGAAATGTCAAAGGGGAAGGAAGTCATGCAAATCCATAAGACTACATTTTTGACCAAAAATATAGCTCCCCTAACAAGAGCCTCATCTAGTAAGAAGAGTTCATATGTACAGTGCTAGCTCGCAGCAATTGTGAAACCTCACACTTCACCTACAGAAGGAGAAAAAACTATAAAGTGGGTAAATAAACAGTTAAGGGAGGGTAAATATATTATCATCCAGCTCAGGGAGGAGAAAAGGTTGTTAGAACTAGGGTTTCAGAGACATTTTCAATAATTTGGACCAACTATCACAAATTCATGTGCAACACTCTCAAAGGCCTATTCAAAATTGAAGAGAAGTGCACTCTTATCCAGGCAAGTACAGAATTTAAAGAGGCAAAATTTATCACTAAAAAAGACAGACAGGTCTTTGAGGTTACAAGTGAAAATCGATGAGGAGGACAAAGGTAATATAGACCTTCTTTCTGAGATAACATAAATATAAATGAAGAATCCTCAAAATTTTGTCTTTTTGGAAAAGGGGTCATCACAGGTTTTGAGTATTTTGTGGAAATTGTTTTTATTGTGAGAAAGTGCAAGTTCAATGATGATAAAGAGGACTGAGGATGTGTTCAAGTTCAATATTTGTTGTGGAAATCACTTTACACTCTTTTTACCTCTAATTTAGATAAGGATGACAAGCTAAAACCACTATCTAAGCCACATCTGCAGTTTTGTTTAAAAATTGTCATATGCAACACTTGTGTAACGAGCTCACGCTAGGAAAGTATTGTAAGTGCACAAGGATTGAAAGGGAAATATGAGGAAATTGGTATGTAGTTTTTGAACTAAGTACATATCTCCAATAAGTTGTTGCTACTAGCAGATGCACAAGTATCAAGAAAAATCCCTGCTCTACGCAAGTTCGCTACGCAAATGCTATAGGTAGCATTTGTGCAGCATTAGCTTCAGTTCGCTACAAAAAAGGTGGCAAAAGTACCCAAAAATGCACATAATTCTATCGAGTTGGTTTCCATATGTAGTTGATGATTCACCACAACATCAAAATCAAATTATACTCAAAATCCATGTTGTAAAAGATTTTTTGTTTTACATTAAAGATGGTCAAAATCAAATTTACTATTTTTAGTAAGTTGTTTAGGAGTTGTTCTCTTTTTGTGTAACCAGATCCATTATTATAGATAGTAGTAGTTCGACTCCTAATAGACTAGTGTGACAATAAACCTATATATATATGATCGTTTTGATGTAAAAAATGGGCGGGTTGGCAAAAGTACAAAGGATAAATTGTATTCATCATTGTAACAATTTGTGAATTTGAATGAATACAAGTGAAGCTATCTAGAGTTTTTTCATACGAAAGATTCATGTGGTGATGACCTGAAGTATGTTTTTCCTTTCATGTATGTTTTTCTAGTTTGCTTTCCCTTCATCTGCCACCTTTCATATGTTTAAAATTGGATGTTAAAGGGTCTAAAATTCATCTAAATGGTGTTTTATATTCAAAAAATTTTGAATTATGTTTTTTCTTTCTTAACTCATCAGAATTTATATCTTATGGTGCTCTAATTGATGTTATATGTTTCTTCTTTCTTCCATCTTATCACAACAAATTAAAATATTAAAATTTCATCACCTACCTTGCCTTTCCTTCCTTGAAATCTCTACCTACCAGACATTGTTTCAATTGTTTTCAGAGTTGACTCCATTTTCCAACGGGTTCCTTTTCTTCTTGTCAGAAAACCCCATAAATATTTTCATCAAATAAAAACATATCCATTAAACCTTCTTAGAATATCCAACTTCCAATAGACCAAGTGACAATAGAGATCCCTCTCTGAACTAAAAAGGCTAGTTTCATTTCTGAAGTGGTTTTGTGGTTACCTTTGAAAGTTGTTTCGTCAGCCTAGGAAATTTACTTAGTGCTAAAAAAATCCAACTAAACATGATATTGAACTATGGTTGACAACAAAAGAGCTTGAGTTTGCACAAAAAAACAATAAAAACCCTAAGTATAGTCTGTGTCGATATTTGGAAAGGTATATATTTACCGATCTTCATGAAGCGTTTTTTTGTGAATTTCCACATTTTCTAAAGGAGTGGATACTAAAATTGAAATATAATCACCCAAATAATCGGATAAGATCAGTAGAATGGGCTACTAAAAATATTGCACATCTACAAAGAGTTGATAACAAATTCACGCGCATAGTGGATGTTTGGCTAGACAACATCATTGAAGGATTCATTATTAAGTTTGCAGTCGATACTGCAAAATAATATATTGTTGCAGAGCATGAGTTTTTGAAGGGACCAATAGGAAGGTATATTATATCACTCTATACATCGATCAAGATTTTGATGCATGATAAAGGTGTGATGACAATGAAGTATGATAGCTAAATAACTCTGCGCATGGGGAAGTTGGGGGGAATAGTAAGGATGATCTGAGATATGGAGAAGGATCTGGATAGAGGTTAGAATAAGGAAGTAATGGAACCCATTATGATGGATGAATAAAATACCAATGAAAAAATGGATAAAGAAGGAATGAAGGGCAGTGGAAAACCCTACCACTATATTATTAATAGGAAAAAGAGGGCCATAACCGAGAGGGAAGGCTTGGAAAATGATGAAGAAGAGGTAGAGGATATTTGTGATATGGAGAAGATTGAGGATATATTGTGTGCCACATATGACAAAAAATCCATAGGTTAAGGGTTCGGCGTAGAAGAAGGCTCTCCAATATATATCTGAATTAGTGTGGAACCCACAACCCCATGTGCGACTAACACATCAAAAAAGAAAGAATCACTTAGAAAACTAGTAATTAGTATCAGAAGGAATTCAATAGGTCAAGGGATCAGTGGAAATTCAATTGGAAGTACGAGTTCAACTAGCAATAGTCAATTATATACACCACGTGGAGGAGGTATCACAACAAATTTTACAATGGCAGGAGAAAATCTGACCATTTGGTTACCAGAATTTCATAGAGAAGGGTCGGAGGACTTAGAGAAACATATATTTATTTGTGAAAGGATTTGGGAAGCTAAACAGGTCATGTATGAGGATACAAAAGTGGCACAGCTTGCAATTACCCTCAGAGACTGTGCAATGGACTGGTTTATGAGCCTAGCAGTGAACAGTCCACAAGGAACACCTAAAACTGTCACAGATCTAAAGAAGACACTAATCAATGAATTCCAGTGACTCGGTTCAAAAGATCAGTATATGAATGAAATGATATAAATCAAACAAAATCCAGGAGAGACAGTTTTGGAAATCAACTAGAAGTACAAGAGATTGAAAGGTAAGTTGAAATATCCTATAACAGATATGCAACATAGAAAATTGTTTATAAATTCATTAATGCCACGTTTTAAATACTCATCGAGGCAACAAAAGTTATAGACTCGAGGTGAGGCTCTGCAAGAAACCTTACAATTGGAAGAGAATCAGTATAAACATATAGATCCAGTTGTAGAAGAGTTGAGAGAGGATCTAAAAAATATGGCATTTCAGTTGAACCAGAATAAAGGAAAGGAAAAGAGGGAAGTTGTCTGGTGTACCTTATGCAGAAAATAAGGACACCACAAAAATGAGTGCCCAACATTTTCGGCGTACTTGGGAGTATGACTTTCAAATCCTTTACCCACAGGAGGATTATGGTATGAAATATGTAAAACTTATGGACATGATCCTTATCATTGTCCAATAATGAAAATGTACCAAACAATGCCTAAGAGTACATTCTGCAAGTCTGTAGGACATGAGGATAAGGATTGTCGAACCTTGGAAATTATGAAGGAAAGGACCTCAGATGCTTATAGGATGCCCACTAAACCGACCGATGATAGGACAACCTGCTTAGAATTTTGTAGCACCACTACAGTAAAATAATTTACAGCATTTTGTAGCACCACCAAAGTATACTCAAGTACCACAGTATAATACATCACGCATAGATAATCAAGGTAATAGAGGAGGATTCAGAGGAGGAGGTTGTGGAAGAGGAGGATTTGGAAGAGGTAGAGGACCAGTAACCTGTCACAATTGTCAGCAATTGAAACATTATGAAAGGGATTGTCCACTTCCATCAATGACATGCATGTATTGTCGTGTAGTAGATCATGATACATAAGACTATCCTACACTTCTGACAAAAATAAAGGATAAAATGAATTAGAATAATCAAAATGTCCAATGGATTGCTACAGAAAATAGAGATGATGGAAAAAATATTAATATAGTTACTCAAGGTGGAACCAAAACAGGAGTAGATTGAGAAAATCAAAATCAAAACCAACACCAGTGGATCAGAAATAATACAAAACCAGAGCAACATTTTGATGTGAATAAGGAAAAAGATCCATTCAATCAGGCTAGACAAGAAATTCTGCAGGAGAATATTTCTTCTACTTCGAATGCACAACCAGGATATGATGGGACAGTATATGATATGCCTCATCCATTTGATCATACTAGCAGAGATCAAACTCCATAACGAGTAAGTAATCTAAGAAACTTTATGGAATCTTTCTTGAATCTATTGAATGATAAAACATCTCTACAAGTATTACAAAATTTGTTAGAAAAGTGCAATTCTAGAGAAGAGACAAAATTAGAAAAAAAGATAGTCAATCATGTCAGAAGGAAGACAAGAAAAACTAGGGAGTTCAGGATGAATGCAAATATTGGATACTTTAACATGGGTGACAACATATTATGTTTGGGATATGAGGTAAATTTTCTTCCTAATAAGACATGGGAATGCATGGGAGAACATACACTGGGATATTCACACATTCAACGTAAACTAGCAAACCAACATAGAGTAATACCAATTGGTAGATTGAAAGGCATGCCAATGGATTTACATGGTGTGCACACTATGGCATACTTTGAGGTAATTGACATAGTGGATAATAATACACCTTATCTGACATTGTTGGCACTGGATTGGGAATTTGACAATCAATCCATCATCAATTTGAAGACCTGGAAAATTAGTTTTGAATCAGGAGAGTATAGAGTCATAGAACCATTAGATACTTTATAAGGTGGAAGATATGTTGAACTAGCAACAAAGAACTTTGTCTCAGAAGAGATAAATCAATTTTATAGAGCTATCGCGCATGAGGAAGATTACATTAAACCAACAATAAATGGAATGCTTAGCTGGAGAAGAATTAGTTCTTGTGATTTATATTCTGATGCAGTATTGGAGAATTGGTAATAACACCTACATGAGATATCTACTAGATTATGTGCAATAATGACACACGAACTAATATGGGTTGGCACAAAGGTAAGAGAACCTCCAATTTTCTTAAAAATTTGGAAGAATTCCTAACAAAGTTTGAGTTAGAAGTCCTGGAAACACAAAGGTTATTAGTGTTATATATTTCTCTAAAAGTAACACATGTACGTTGGTGGGGTACACATAAAGAGAAGATCCATGATTGGTATCAATGCAAGAGATTACTGTGCATTAGATTTGGCGCAGAACAAGATAATAGATGTATGCATAAATATGATGGAAAAGGACACCCAAGAGAACATATAAACAAATATATAACTCAATAGAGATTGGTACCACCAGTGGAATGGCCACATCACTTCATTCACACATTAGAAGGAATACCAAGAAATTTGTATACAAAATTGGAACCACGTAGAGAAACGATAAATTGGGAAGATTTGCAACAGAACTTTGTGATCACCTTTGCATTCAAACATGAGAATCCAATTATGGATGCAACAATGAATTTGATAAAATAAAATATCTTTAAAGAACCTGAAGTTTAAATTGTAATATCCTATCAGAATCAAAAACGAAAAATAGTCAGACAATTTTTGCATTGTTATCATGTCGCAGAAGATGATCCAGCAGAAGAAAACCCGCGTGATATTAAGATAAAAAAAGTTGAAGGAGAAAGAGGAGTAGAAGTTCCACAGTTATAGTCGAAAAACTATGTTGCACCACTAAATATAAATAAATTCAATATTGGAACATAAGAGAATCCAAAAATTGCAAGTATTGGTGACTATTGGGACAATGAGACAGTGGAAAGAATAACATAATTATTGCGCGAGCATAGTGATCTATTTCCAGGAACATTTTCAGAGATGAAAGGGGTAGTAGAAGAAATTGGAGAAATTAATATTCCTCTACGACCAGATGCCATACCAATAAGACAAATACCATATAGGATGAACCCAGTATATAAACAGAAAGTTAAGACAGATATTGATAAAATGTTAGAAGCTGCTATAATAGAATCTGTTGAGGAATGTGAGTGGATAATCCCTATGGTATTTTAGGAGAAGAAACAAGGAGGAATAAGGATCTATGTATACTTGAGGAAGTTGAATGATTATTTTATGCATGATCCCTTCCCTACTCCATTTACAGATGAGTTATTAGAGAATGTAGGAGGACAAGAAGCATACTCATTTACTGATGGATTTTCATGGTATCACCAAATCAATATAGCACCATAGGATCGTCATAAGAATACATTTTCCATAGAATGGGGGTCATACCAGTACACAATGATGCCCTTTGGATTGAATAATTCCCCTGCTATTTTTTCAAGAGTAGTGGTAGCTGCATTTAAATATTTTATACATAATTTTTTGGAGGTTTATCTGGATGATTGGAAAGTATTTATCTTATTAAAAGATCATGTTGAAGTTTTAATATTGATTATAGATAGGTGTAGACAGTGTCAAATTTTATTAAATATTAATAAATTTATATTCAACGCACCATTTGGAATTCTGCTAGGGCGTGTGGTGTGTAAACAAGGTCTGTTGGTTGATCCTGTGAAGATTGTTGTCATTGTTAACTTACCACCACCTAAGTTAGTGCACCAATTAAGAGCTACACTTGGTCATATAGTGACGCAGGCGCACTCGCAAGCACGTCCGCTCATAGGATCTTCTCCTCTCTATTGGCCCGAAGAACACTAAATCTCTTCTATTTCCCTATCGGGAAATCCGTACCCACAGCAACCTCTCCACGGGATATCCTCTTTGAAATCGGGAGATCGGACTAATTCTCGCGATCTCGCTAGTTCATGAGTCGAATATTCCGACTCTTCCTTCCCAATCTTGCGATACCCAAACTGGTGATACGGTTATGGCTCCTTTCCTTGTCAGCGCCCTCCCCACATGTAACCATAGGCTAGGGATAAAATGTCAGCGCCTCTCGCAACTCGCACCTTCGTGAGTTCGTGAGTTGAACTCTCGTGCCCTCCTGTTACGATCTCCCGAGACACGATAGGTCAACACCAGGTTGACTCATCCCTTGACGCTTTTCGCTATTCGCAACCTCGCAGGTTGAAGCGTCGAGCCTTCACACTCTTATCCCGTGAATCCCCAAGATGCAAGAATTCAACGGAGTGTTGACTCCTTTCTCCAGGCAACAGGTGTCCACCCGTCAACCACACAGGTCTCACCTTATGGCTCTGCCACATGTCCACACGAGCCTCGACTCTTGTCACTTCATGACTTCTGGTGTCGAAAGTGACCCCTCTCAACCTCTGAACCCCCGAATGCACGATAGGCGATGGGTTTCCGATCCAATGGTCCTCCTACGACCCAGATCCAACGGCTATCCTTCTTCCTTGCTCCTCGTTTCTTCATGACTTGGAGTACCCAATGCTTGGTCTCTCACCTTGCGAACTTTCGAGTCCGCAAGATCTCTTGATCTCTGCCACCTATCCTCCTCAAATGAATGGCTCCTGGTCTTCTCGCCACTTCGCCGCCTCTCATGTCCTCGCACTTCGCGACCCTTGACACCAAGTTCTCAGTCCTTCTACTCACGGAATATGATGTGCCACCTACCTTCTTGCCAACTCCTATGGCCCCACACCATTCTCATAGTCATCGGGATATCGCGTATCATGATTTCGTGACTCCCTTTGCAATATTTCAGAGTTTCAATCCCCGAAACCCCGATATGCGAATCCACGAGAAGATCCGACAGTCCTTTTATGACTCGGATCAATAACCCTGCCCCTCCTGAGTTTTTAACCTCTTGAGGATACTTGCAATATCTCCCCTGCACCTCTTTGAGATCTAACGACTCACGGGATATCGTGAATCCTCCTCGGAGGATACCAACTGTCCGTTCGTCTTTAATGAAATCTGCGAAAAGGCTCAAGTGTTCCTCCGTCGAACACGTCTACCTGCACGCAAACTTGCAATGTCTGTTTAAACACTTCTCAGCACAAGCTCCCTATGCTTGTCTTGGTGTTTACTCAAAGGTTATATACCTCCTAAGCTTTTCCACGACTTCAAGTTCTCAGAAAGAAACCTTTTTCTCACACTCCTTGCGGCAACCTTCAAACACTTTCAAGTTCTTGAATACTTCGACTCTGCGCACACTTGTAGCAGCAGTCCTTCAACACTTACTCAAGTTCACAACCCTGAACTTCCTTTGGCTTGTTCACTCCTTGCACGGCTCCTATACCTGTCTACACTTGTGGGTGAATGAGAACAAAAGATAAACTACCTGAGCCTTTTTGTCAACGCACTCCTTGTGGACAACTTCGACTGCACTCCTTGCAGGAACTCTTGCTCAGATAGAGAAACAATTGAAACTCATTCCTTCATCCTTTCAGACTTCAACCTCAAACATGAAATCATATACACAGCATATAAATAAAATGTATGACAGGAAGAAAACATTCATGAGCATAACATCAATACACAGAGAACAGACACAAAACCATGAATTTGAATCAGCTCTTCTATTAATTCAAATATATGTACATGGGTGTTCTTACATAGCTCTCTGCATGCTCTTTCTCTTCTTCCTCTGCAAAATAATGTTACAATGCACAATGAGGGTGTCTATATCCCGTTTCCCTCTTGCATTCTAAAACTGTCTAATCTAGAATTAAATTCTATCTACCTGCATTAACTACTTTAAATGCCTTCTATCTACTAAGGATGAGAGCTAAAAGATCAAGGTCCTATTACAATATACAAGTGCGCTTCATCTCAATGGCTCATTTAAGATCGCACAACAATCCCAAGGTAAATTTCAAAATTTGGGCTGGCGCTTTCCAGCTGTCCAATTGCTTCCGCGCTGGCTCGTTTGATGTGGGCGATGCTCCTGCATCATACTCCTTCGCTTGAAAATTTTCATGGGATCCTGTCCATGAGCTCACACATGGTTTGTCCATGCTTTTGTATCTCCACTTCATTCTCCCAGCTGGCATATTCAACTGGATGGTTCTTCCACTTGACCAGATACCGAAAGTACTCGTTCCTCCTGGTCTTTTTTACTGACTCTCTTGTCCAGTATGCACTCCATCTGTGGCTTATCCGCAACCGGCATCTGCTTCGTCCACTGGATCACTAGTTTCTCATTTCTAGTCTCTGTTTCCCCAGCTCTGTATGGGTATAAATCTGAGACATTGAATATCGAAGAAATTCCGATCCCATCGAGTAATTCAATCTCATAAGCATTTTCTCCAATTTTCTTCAGGACCCTACATGGCCCGATTTTCTTCATCTTCAGCTTATTATATGTTCCTCTCAGGAACCTTTCCTTTCTCAAGTGTGCCAGAACTAAGTCACCAACCTCAAACTGAAGTTGTCTTCTATGTTGATCTTCTCTACGCTTGTACTCCTAGCTTGAATTCTGCAGTCACTCCTTCACCTAGCTGTGAATTTCTTTCATCGCCTCTGTGAATTCTTCTGCACTAGCGCTCCTAGTCGCAGTCTGTTCTGAATCCCTCAATTCAGAAATTCCCCTCGACTGCATGCCATAGACAACTTGAAATGGACTCTACCCTGTGCTCCTATTAACTGAGTCATTATACACAAACTGTACCTGTGGAAATATACTATCCCACTGGCTATGGTGTTTTGTCACCAAGATTCTCAGCAAGTCTCCCAGACTTCTATTTACCACTTCTATCTGTCCATCCATATGAGGATGATAAGCTGAACTATACGCCAAGTTAGTTACCAGCTTCTTCCATAAGGTCCTCCAAAAATTCCCTATGAACTTCGTGTCTCTGTCCGAAACTATACTCCTCAGCAACCCATGAAGTCGAATGACCTCTTTGAAAAATAGGTTCGCGATGTGAGTTGCATTGTTGGTCTTCTAACATGGAATGAAGTGTGACATTTTGGAAAATCTGTCCACCACCACAAAGATTGAATCAACACCTCTTTGTGTTCTTGGCAACCCCAATATGAAATCCATGCTAATCGCATCCCACGGCCTTTCAGGTATGGGCAATGGTTGATAAAACCCTGCATTCTGCTTTCTTCCCTTCGAATGCTGGCAAATTCTGCATCTGTCCACGAATCTCTTGACATCTTCTCGCATCCCTGGCCAAAAATATGACTCGTTCAATTTTGCGAACGTCTTGTCGTGACCAAAGTGCCCTACCAATCCTCCACTGTGTTTCTCTTTCAGCAAATTCTCCCTCATGGAGCATTTCGGAATACATAGTTGATTGCCCTTAAATAGCAATCCTTCCTGGATCATGTATTCGGTCCATTTGCTGCTATCTCTGAGAACTGGATTCTCACCTGCTTCATACACCTCTCCAAAATCCTGATCATCTGCGTACATGTCCCTGATATCATCAAAACCCAATGTTTTGACTCGGAACTCCTGCAACAGCAAACACTTCCTGCTCAAAGCATCAGCAACTTTGTTAACAGTACCAGAAATATGTTTTATCACAAATGTGAAATTCTACATATACTCAACCCATTTGACATGTTTCTGATTCAACTTCTCCTATTGAGTCACAAACTGCAGTGCATGATTGTCACTGTACAAAACAAATTATTTGGGTATCAAGTAATGCCTCCATTTCTTCAATGCCTGTATGATAGCATAGAATTCCTTATCATATGTGGAGTACTTCAATTTCGCCTCATTCAGCTTCTCGCTGAAGTACATTATCGGCTTGTCTTCCTGACTCAAGACCGCCCCGATTGCAAATCCGCTTGCATCGCATTTCACCTGAAATGTTTTCTGGAAATCCGGCAACACCAAAACTAGTTGTTCTGTAATCTTCCTCTTCAACAATTTGAAGCTATTTTCGGCCTCTTCAATCCAGTGAAAAGACTTATGCCGCTTCTTCACTGTATCCATCATTGCTATTCTAATTCCACTGAAATTCCTAATGAACTTTCGGTAGAAACTAGCCAATCCGTGAAAACTTCTCACCTCAAATATGTTCTTCGATGATGACCAATTTTTTATTACCTCCACCTTATCTGGATCCATCCTCAACTCATTTGCCAAAATAACAAACCCCAAGTAAATGAGTTATGTCTTCATGAACGAGGATTTCTTCATATTTATCAACAGCTTCTCCTGCTGCAATTTATGCATCACTGTAGCCAAATGCTTCAGATGCTCCGCTGTTGTTTTACTGAAAACCAGTATGTCATCCAAATACACGATGACAAATTTCCCGATGAAATCCTTCAAGACTTCATTCATCAACCTCATGAAGGTACTTGGCACATTTGTTAAGCCAAACTGCATGACAAGCCATTCATACAACCCCTCGTTTGTTTTGAATGCTGTCTTCGATTCATCACCCTCTCTCATGCGAATCTGGTGATATCCACTCTTCAAATCAATCTTTGAAAAATATTTTTCTCCATTCAAGCAATCCATCAGATCATCCATTCTCAGCAATGGAAATCTGTACCTGATGGTTATCTTATTAATCTCCCTTGAGTCGGTACACATCCTCCAGCCTCCGTCTTTCTTCGGACTGAGTACCGTTGGAACAACACATGGACTCAAGCTTTCCCTGACTACTCCTTTGTCCAATAACTCCTAGACCTGCCTTTTAACCTCTTCATTTTCTTGTGGCATCAATCTGTATGCAGCTTTATTTGGAAAATTGGCTCCTGGTATGAGATCAATGTGATGACTCACACTCCTGATTGGTGGCAACGAACGAGGTAGTTCATCCACTATGATGTCAGTGAACTCTTCCAGCAGTTCCTAAACTTCCTCTGGTAAATCATCCACTCTTGTGCTAGTCAGAACAATCCTCGGCTTTCTGACCACAATGAACTGTGGATCCTCCTTCTTCTTAACCTCGATAAGGATTTCCTTCCCACTCATGAGAAGTACTGTGTTTCTTACTTCCGGCTTTACCTCCTTATCCTTTATCGGAAGCAACATGTGTGTCCTCCCATTCTTCTCCAAGGTGTATGTGTTCATCCATCCATCATGAATCACATTTCTGTCATATTGCCATGGTCTACCCAGCAATAGATGATAAACATCCATAGGAATGACATCACATAATATCTTATCATTATATCCTCCTATCTTGAATTCAACTAAACATTGTTTAGTGACAGTTACCTGGTGTCCTTTCTGTAGCCACGAAACTCTGTATGGGCTTGGATGATCAGTCATCTCTAGCTCTAGCTTCTCTACCATCTCTGTAGAAACAAGATTGTCCATGCTACCACTGTCCACAATGACCTTGCATACCCTATCCTTGGTCTTGCAAGCAGTCCTAAAAAGTCTGGTCCTTTGGACTGAACATTCCACCTCCTTCTCGGGTGTCAAAAGGAATTTTCGCATCATGAGCGATCTTCTGCCTTCAGCGTCTTCTGCTTCAACATCTCGCCTTTGTGCCTCGGCGATGTGAGCCTCTCCAGTTTATTTATTTTTCTCCGGACACTCATAATACTTGTGCCCGTTCTTCCCGCATGTGAAGCATTTGATTACTCCACCTCTTCCTCTGCCTCTAGTACGAGGAAAAGTGTTGTTGTCAGCATAATCTCCTCTCTGCTCATTATGTTGTCCTCTCTGTTCAGCATATCACCCTCTCTGTGAGGTTCCACCTCTCTCAACTTTAACCTGAGGTTTCTTCCATTCCTCTTTGTGCTTTTGGTATCTTTCCTGGGCAACTGACTTGCCTCTGGGCTGGCTTTTGCCTTGGCCCCTCTGACTCTGCTTTCGGCTCAGCTTCTCTTCAGCTTTCAGAGACATCTGATAAGCATCTTTCACCGTTCAGATGGTTACCATGCTCATCTCATCCTGGATATCATATCTCAGGCCATTCATGTATCTAGCAACTTTTTCATCATTGCTTTCACGATGACCTGCCCTGATATTCAACCTATAAAATTCTTCAGTATATTCTTTCATTGTCATCAGTTTCTGTCTCAGGTTGTGAATCCTCCTGAACAGAGAAATTTTATAGTCTCTGGGGATGAATTTCACCTTCATCTTTGTGATCATCCTTTCCTAGCTCTTGATCTTCTGCTTGCCCTTGCAGCATCTGTCAGCTTGCAGTTCATCCCACCACAAGGTTGCATGTCCTTTCAAGCGTGTGACAGCATGCTTGACTTTCTTGTCCTCTTCGACATCTTCATAATCGAAGTATGTGTCAAGAGCTCTAATCTAGTCTAGAAGCTCTTCTGCATCCAAGTTTCCCTCGTAAACTGGAATGTCCATCTTTGCTTTTGCACCCATCCTTGCAATAGCTTTGATCAAATGCTCGTTTGATGCATCTTCGGCTGCAACTTCTTCTTCACGTTCAGCCTCAATTTCACTCTCAGAATCACTCAGATCCCCTGCACTGGTTGTGCATCTTTGCACTGTCTCCATGTCTTCGAGTCTAGCTCGAAGGTCACGCATTTGTCTCTCTATGGCTAGATCTGCCATCTGTCAACCTCTTCTTTGCGGCATCTCCCTATCCTCTAGATCGGGTGACTGTCTATCTCTTCTCGGCAGCATGGTGAATTCTCCTCTTCTCTGCTACAGAAAGAAAAGAACCTTTCTGTGCTCTGATACCACTTTTGACGTAGGCGCGCTCGCAAGCACGTCCACTCACAGGATCTTCTCTTCTCTACTGGCCCGAAGAACACTAAGGCTCTTCTATTTCATCGGGAAATCCGTACCCACAGCAACCTCTCCACGGCATCTCCTCTTTGAAATCGGGAGATCGGACTAATTCTCGCGATCTCGCTAGTTCGTGAGTCGAAGCTTTCGACTCTTCCTTCCCAATCTTGCTATACCTGAACCGGTGATACAGTTATGGATCCTTTCCTTGTCAGCGCCCTCCCCACATGTAACCATAGGCTAGGGATAAATTTTTAGCGCCTCTCGCAACTCGCACCTTTGTGAGTTCGTGAGTTGAACTCTTGTGCCCTCCTGTTACGATCTCCTGAGACGCGATAGGTCAACGCCGGGTTGACTCCTCCCTTGACACTTTTTGCTATTCACAACCTCGCAGGTTGAAGCGTCGAGCCTTCACACTTTTATCCCGTGAATCCCCAAGATGCGAGAATTCAACGAAGTGTTGACTCCTTTCTCCAGGCAACGTGTGTCCACCCGTCAACCATGAGGGTCTCACCTTATGGATCTGCCACGTGTCCACACGAGCCTTGGCTCTTAGCACTTCGCGACTTCTGGTGTCGAAAGTGACCCCTCTCAACCTCTGAACCCCCGAATGCGTGATAGGCAATGGGGTTTCCGATCCAACGGTCCTCCTACAACCCAGATCCAATGGCTATCCTTCTTCCTCACTCCTCGCGTCTTCACAACTTGGAGTACCCAATGCTTGGTCTCTCACCTTGCGAACTTCCGAGTCCACGAGATCTCTCGATCTCTGCCACCTATCCTCCTCAGATGGACGGCTCCTGGTCTTCTCGCCACTTCGCCGACTCTCGTGTCCTCACGCTTCGCGACCCTTGACACCAAGTTCTCAGTCCTTCTACTCATGGAATACGATGTGCCACCTATCCGCTTGCAGACTCTTGTGGCCCCACACCATTCTCGTAGTCGTCGGGATATCATGTATCGCGATTTTGCGACTCCCTTTGCAATAATTAGGAGTTTCAATCCCTGAAACCCCGATATGCAAATCCACGAGCAGATCCGGCGGTCCTTTTATGACTCGGATCAACGACCCTGCCCCTCCTAAGTTTTTAACCTCTCGGGGATACTTGCAGTATCTCCCCTGCACCTCTTTTAGATCTGACGACTCACAGGATATCGCAAATCCTCCTCGGAGGATACCAACCTTCCGTTCGTCTTTAATGAAATCTGCGAAAAGGCTCAAGTGTTCCTCTGTGGAACACGTCTACCTACATGCAAACTTGCAACGTCTGTTTAAACACTTCCCGGCACAAGCTCCTTGTGCTTGTCTTGGTGTCTACTCAAAGGTTCTATACCTCCTGAGCTTTTCCACGGCTTCAAGTTCTCAGAAAGAAACCTTTTTCTCGCACTCCTTGCATCAACCTTCAAACACTTTCAAGTGCTTGAATACTTTGACTATGCGCACACTTGCAGCAGTAGTCCTTCAACACTTACTCAGGTTCACAACCCTGAACATCCTTTGGCATGCGCCCTCCTTGCACGGCTCCTATGTCTGTCTGCACTTGTGGGTAAATGAGAACAAAAGCTAAACTACCTGAGCCTTTTTGTCAATGCACTCCTTGCGGACAACTTCGACTGCACTCCTTGCAGGAACTCTTGCTCAGATAGAGAAACAATTGAAACTCATTCCTTCATCCTTTCAGACTTCAACCTCAAACATGAAATCATATACACAGCATATAAAGCAAATGTATGACAGGAAGCAAACATTCATGAGCATAACATCAATACACAGAGAACAGACACAAAACCATGAATTTGAATCAACTCTTCTATTAATTCAAATATATGTACATGGGTGTTCTTACATAGCTCTCTGCATGCTCTTTCTCTTCTTCCTCTACAGAATAATGTTACAATGCACAATGAGGGTGTCTATATCCCGTTTCCCTCTTGCGATCTAAAACTGTCTAATCTAGAATTAAATTCTATCTACCTGCATTAACTACTTTAAATTCCTTCTATCTACTAAGTACGAGAGCTAAAAGCTCAAGGTCCGATTACAATATACAAGTGCGCTTCATCTTAATGGCTCATTTAAGATCGTGCAACAATCCCAAGGTAAATTTCAAAATTTGGACTGGCGCTTTCCAGCTGTCCAATTGCTTCCGCGCTGGCTCGTTTGATGTGGGTGATGCTCCTACATCATATAGGATATTATAGGAAGTTCATAAATAGTTATGCATAGATTATTGTTCCCATGGAGAAATTTTCAAAGAAGGATATTAAGTTTCAGTGGAATGATCAGTGCCAACAAAGTTTGGACATATTGAAGGAGAAGATGGTGACTATTAGGCAAAAATATTATCGTTTTAATTCCGTTGTAGTACTTTCCCAACTATTTAATTTTCCAATCTGAGGTTTGTAGGCTTATGAAGCACACACACTATATATGCAGGACTGAAGTAGAAGTAATCTAATCTAAATTGTTGAAATGAAATTAATCTAGGAAAGCATTGAAAGACTAACTAGGAAAGCAGGGAATTAATCTAGGGAAGCAATACAACATGTGAAGAGTTGAATGACAAAAGACATATGTAAGCTCACACAATAAATCAATCTCAAATTATATTACAAGAATCAAATGACAAAGCATGAAATAATAACAATGAAAGGATCAAAGCTAAGAATCCCCTTATCCTAATTACAAGACTAAATTATGAATTACATGATGACCCTCATGAAGAGAGAACACTCTCTTATATACATGAGTGTCATAATTACAGATCCACTATTCTCTCAACTTATTCCTTCAAATCCTCCACAAATATCTTGGATAAGATATGCCATCAAAATCTCCATGATCTTCTCCTTTGAATATGCTTGAATTATTATCTTCAAAGCTCTTTCAAATCTTCAAAGATGTAATTCGAATTTGAGGATAGGTGGTGAATTTTGACTTTGTTGAAATCTTCAAATATGTCTGCACACATAATCAAACTCATCCAACCTTGATATATAATGAAAATATGTCATTTTTCTAATATTTAATCATAAATTCACTTATAATACTAAAATGAATAAAGTGGAAAATAATAAGGTGAAACCCAAATGTATGTATGGAAATGGTATGATAAAAGTTTTATTAGGACCATGATATGTAAGGAATGGTGAAGGGACAAGAGGATATAAATGTGACATTTATGAGTCCTAACATGCCCCCCAACTCAACTTGTTTCATGTCCTCATGCAACCATGCATGGATCTTCTTAAGAACCTTTGGAATTTGAACTATGGCTTTGATTGATGATGTCTTTTTAATAAGGAATATTTTCAGGATGTAAAATACAGGAGTAGCAGCATGTAAAATACATGTGTAACAACATGTAATATATGTGTAACAACATGTAATACAGGTGTAACAGCGTGTGAAATATGCGTAACAGCATGTGAAATTTTCTTATGGTTGGTTCTTGTGTGACTACCATGAATACAAAGAATGTTGGTTCTTCTGTTAGCAATCATTCATTTCACTTATTGATTTTCTTGCTATAATAATTTATCCATGTACTCACTGGAAATAATAAGATATCAATGTGCATAAGAAAGCATCATTGAGTATAAGAAAGCATTTTCTTTATCTTTATGAATCATGCCAATATGTATATCAATCGAAATGAAACAAAGTGTCGTTGGAAAAGAAATGTTAGTGAATCATAAATGGAATGATGAGATGGTAAAATGGAATAATGGTATGTAGTGAATATAGGTTCCCTCCCCCCCCTACTGAAGTGGTTGCATATCCTTATGCAACTTGGCATAGTTTATGAAAGTGAAAAAGGAAATAGAGCATGGTGAGGGAATTTTCCAAATTTATTCATTACTAGCAAATAAGGAATTGCATGTTTAAAGATTAGAAAAGAAAATACCTCCAGTTACCCAATAATGTTAATGAATAATGCAATAGGAATATGGTTGGTGCTCGAGCATAGAAGATGTCACTGCTACAGGATCGTGAAAATGGATCTGCTAATGTTGTTGTTGTTGTAACCGGATCATGTAAGTGAAGGAATCTGAACTGCTATTGCTAAATCATGAGAAATGTGGAAGGCAGACAATATGGAACTGTGGTACTCTTATAGAACTGAAATCAAACTGCTGCAACTATTGAGGGGATCATGAAAAAGTGTATAGTCTTCACCTGCTACAAATCGATGGTACAATTCTAGTCATCCGAATAAATGTGTCGGTGTCGAGCCTGAAGAGAAATCATTGGATTATTGACCATTGATGAATGTTGTTAACCAATGCGAGGCAACTCACCATTGATGTCAATGAGAGCCAAGGTACCCGAGTACATATTGTGAAGTGAGAATATATGGGCTGATGCCGAGCCACTTGCAAAATCTGACGATCGAGGGACATTGATGGTGAGTTGCCTCGCATTGGTTAACGACATTCATCAATGGTCGGTAATCCAATGATTTCTCTTCATGCTTGACACTGACACATTTATCACCAATTTTGGTGTTTCCATATTGGTCAAAAGAGTTCCATGTTCATGTGGATGCCTCTTCAATAGCACTTGGAGTAGTACTAACACAACCAAGAAAAGGTGATATAGACCACCCAATATCATTTGAAAGTAGGAAACTCTCATATTTAGACAAAAATTACAATACCATAGAGAGAGAAGGTTTGGGTATGGTATATGCATTACAAAAGTTCAGACATTATCTATTAGGACAAAATTTTAAGATATTCATAAATCACTCTTATCTCAGATACTTGGTCAACAAGCCAGTGTAGGGGGGGAGGATATGTAGATGGTTGTTGTTATTTCAAGAGTTTTTTTTTGAAGTAGTAGTGAAACCTAGAAGATTGAATGTAGGGCCATATCATCTGTCCAAGATAATGAATGGAGAGGAACCAAGTAGTTTGGAGGACAATTTTCTTGATACGCGACACTTTTCAATATAGAATGTTGATGATACTTTGTTTATATCATTGGATTTTTTTGTACAGTATTTGATCCAAAGGAATACAACACTGTGCAGAAGAAGAATTTGGTGGTTAGAGATGCAAATTACCATCTTATTGTAGGACACTTTTATAAACTAGGTGTAGATAATAATCTAAGGAGATGTATCATGGAAAATGAATGGCCTATCATATTAGTATAAGCATATGAAGGAATAGTTGGAGAATATTATGCAGGAAAAGCCACTACACAAAAGATAGTGAGCACAGGACTATGGTGGCCAACAGTTTCTAAAGATGCAAAAGAGTATGGACAAACTTGTGATGTCTGTCAGAGTATAGGAAATCCATCCAAAGGCATGAGATTCCCTTAAAACATGAGGCAACCCTTAAAGTGTTTGACAAATGGGAAGTAGACTTTGTAGGACCAATCAACCCACCAACTAGAAGATCAAGAGCAAGGTATATCATTACAAAAATAGAGTGTCTAACTAGATGGGATGAAGTAGAAATAGTGAAAGATTGTAGTGCAAAAACTACAGCACATTTCTTGTTTGAACAAGTAGTTACAAGATTTGGATACCCTAGAATTTTGATGAGTGATTAGGGAACTCATTTTATCAATAGTACAATTCAATAAATGACAAAAGAATTTGAGATACACCATGAGAAGAGAACTCCATACCATCCTCGGGCTAATGGAACAGTGGAAGCATTTAATAAGATATTGGAGAATTCCCTAACTAAAATTTGCAATGTAAACATGGATGATTGAGATCTGAAGATACCAACAGTATTATGTGATTATAGAACCACGTGCAAGAAACTCACAGGGAAAAAACCTTTCAGATTGGTGTATGGTCAGGAAGAAGTAGTCCCCTTGGAATATTTGATACCCAGTCTGCACATTACTGTCATTACAAACATGACAGAAAGAGGCGCAATACAAGAAATATTGTCTCAACTCATGGAACTAGAAGAAGACGGGATTATGGTTGGTTTCCATCAGGAAGTACAGAAAGGAAAATACAAAGCTTGGTATGATAGACACATTAAAAAGAAAAAATTTAAAGAAGGAGATATGGTTCTTCTCTATGACAACAATATTTACAACACCCTGGAAAATTTAGGATGCATTGGCTAGGACCATATGAGATAAAGTCTATCATAGATGGAGGTTTTATGTAGTTGTAGGATTTAGCGGGTAAAGAGATTCAAGGATTGGTTAATTGAAGTAGAATGAAACTGTATAGGGATGGTCGACCCAATAACCCTCAGTAGATGGAGCACATAAATTTAAAGTTGTACATAGTGTATATAGTAGGAGCTTAAAAAGAAAAAGAAAAATAAAAATGAAAAAAATACAAAATGATGCAGTAGATGGATAAGTGTTAAGCATGAAATTAGACAATACAATGCGCAACAGATAGAAAATGGGTATGAAAACAATTTAATACATTGTGTGCTAGAGAAATGGGACAAAGAAGAAAAATTTGTGCGCTGATGCAGAAAGTGGTCGGAAAAAAAAAATGGTGGTCGGAAAAGTGCAGTAAGATGGAGAATTTATTACACGACCTATAAAAGAAGAAAACGTGCAAGAAAATAATCATTGTGACTTTGTGTGAAAAAGAGATAAGAGCGAAAAATCAGTGCGAGCATATATTTCCAAATTATTCCATGAATATTCAGAGCATCTTGTTGAAGATTTAGTAGAATGGCACCACCAAAGTTCGGAGCTCCCGACAAAATTGCAAGGAAAAAACAAAGTGCCACGAGGTCTCCACAGGAACAAGTAGTTGATGAAGCAAACTCAAATCAGCCATGAGTGGTGGACATAGACACCATTTCTTCCCTAGTAATTGACCTGATTAGTCCCACCCCTGTAGAGAAGAAGGATTCGACGACAGAGGAAATGGATGTTGACCCACAAAGTGGAATGCAAAACTATATCATAGAGAAAAACCCTACACAACAAATGGGATTAGGAGCAACACAATAGTCAAATGAAAAATATGATGTACAAACAGAGTCATATGAGCCTAGAGAATGGGTTGAAGCACCACAACATCATATAGTAGAGCCAGCGCAGCGGTCGGAGGAACACGTGCAGGTTGAGGATATTACAGACCAGCAAAATTTAGACGCAGAAGAAGATGAGGAAGAAAACCAAGAAGTAGGTCCATCATCAGGGAAGAAGAAAACTAGGGAAAAACCTGTCGTGCCAAGAACTCCGAGCAAGCATAAAGAATTACCACTGTCATTATCGTAGATACCCGAAGGAGTCAAATTAGTTTGTGACATGTTAGCATGTGTAAGCAAACTGAAATATGTTGATCATGATGTGAAATACACAGGGAAGTTCCCTAATTTTGCACAACAAGTATACATGGAGACTAAGGGAGAAGGTTCATCAGAGGATCCCATTTTGGAGCCGAAATAGTTGATTGCAGGAATATATAACACAGGGATCATGCATTTGATGGACATTCCCCACTTTGGGAGAGGGAAATATGTAAATGCATGTTTCAAGCAACTACTAGCACTGGTGCATGGAGGTATCTTATGGATGGATAGGTCGATATCAATATATATAGATCTCATTTCTGAAATTACAGGTCTACAGATAGATAGAGAGAAACTAGAGCACTATTTGGATGAGAAGACAAAAGAAAACACTTTAGTGGAGGAGATGAAGAAATCATATGGCACTGATAGAGGGTCCCATGGAATAATGATTAAGCAGATCAGTGAACCAACAATGAGGTTGGAGACAAAATTGATGGCATGTAAACTTTTAAGAAAATGTCGCAAGGAGGAATACCTTGTAGGAGTTATAGCAGTAGTAGCCACAAAGTGCGCAAAAGGGAGTCTACTAAGTTGGGATCCATATATATTAAATTTATTTTTGGAGGATTACAAGGATGTGCAGGATTTAGGTACAGAGTTTCATTATTCATGGTTGATAATATTGATAACACTGGTTGGTTGGGGAAAACCAAAATATAGTTCATTTTACCAACAGCCAGGGAAAGTCCATACAGTAAGGTATGCAACCTTATGGCATAACTCATATGCAAAACAAAGGAAGGAAAATTCCAACATATTTGTTATGTATTATGATGAGATGGAGGAGAAGCTGGAAAATAATTGGAGAATATTGCCAGAAGTAGTGAAAGAACATCAAATAATAGCTAACTTTCAAGCCACAAGACACAACATGTGGATCCAAGATAAGAGGGATCCTAAGAAGGAATAGTTACAGTTAAGGTATTGTGTCACATGGGAATAAGTTCAATAGGCCATGAAGGATTGGCCTGAGGAATGGATGGTTCCAGTAATTCCAAAGAAGGTACCAAAATATAAGCAACAAACAAAGGATGGCCCTTCAAAAAATTCAACTAGCCCAACAACCAATACAAGGAAAGTGACAGAGTGCGCGAAAGAAACAGGGGTTAATACAACCACTAGATATCCAAGGAAGAAAAATACTATCCCAAAGGCCTCAACACGGGAAACATAGAACACAGTAGAACCAAATGGAGGAGTGCAGAAAGATACACATATTCCTATGTCAGAGGAAACAAGAGGCGGAGATCTCCCAAATATGGATATACCAGTAACAATCGCGTAGAAAAATACACTGCCAATGAAAAGAATGGTATTGCAGTCAATAGAACAGTGCAATAAGATGAAGGTGCATAATGGCATTCCTGAACTAACACTTACAAGGATGGTCAACGCAGAGATATTAGCAAAGAAAGTGCAGGATCAAGTTGCAGAAGCATGGGATGATGTTGATAATAAGAGAGAGGAGATAATCAAGAAATTGACAACGGTCAAGGATACACTTGAACAACTACAACTTACAAAAACATAGTAGAAAGACCAAGAAGAACCAAAACAACAATATTCTAAGGAAAGAACAGTGTCGGAACAAGAGACGGTAAAAATCATAGCCATGGGGAGTGAACATTTTCATATCACCCAGGGAATGTTGCAAGTTGATGAAGAGACATCGTAGAATCCATTAAGAGGAATAGATCATTTGGACTTGGCACTTCCCAAGGTCCCAATGAAGGCACTATATAAGTTATAGATCAGTGTTGTGCAATAAACATAGTCGAGGGCCCATGCAGATACTACAAACTTACAAGTGGCCAAGGAACTAAATAATACATTGAATCTCAATATTAACCAGGTGCAGTCCCAGAGGGAAGAAACGAAGAAACTCACTAAGAGGTTATAGCAGTAAGTTGATGAAGTGTTTATAACTATTGCTAACAATGTGCAAGGGGAGAATTTACATACATATGGAAATATTGGCAAGATAGTGTAGGCTATGGAGGCTTACAGGAGCCACATTACAGAGTTGACAGAACTCCTAGCACCTAGCACCCCACCAGAAGTTAGAACACAAAGAGAGTAGTAAGTTACAGAGAATACAAAAAGCATTGCACTTGAAATCCAGAAAATCATAGAGCTATATAATAGGAGCGCAAAATTTTGGATAGATTTTCAAGAGGATGAGAAACTGTAGGAATTAGACCAAAAATAAGAAAGGGTAAATACTGCAGTGCGGGAATTGAAGTAGAAGAAGAAGACTATGCCAATTATTGATAGATTGAGGAGCACATAAGAAATGAAGAATTTGTAGGTTGAGTTGAAGACTATACAAGCAGACAAGCAGTCGAGGAAGGCTCCATTAGAGACGCTATAAGAAGGTGTAGAACAAATGCTGACATAAATTGATGCAAAAAAGAGTGAGATTGAACAATATGGATTGGAGAGTGAAGAAGTGTTGAAGGAGCACATTATTGTGCAGATTGTGGAGACAATAATAAAGAAGAGTGCACAAGTAAAATATCGAGTTAAAGATATTTCAGGCAGGTTCCAAGCATTGGAGAAGTCAATGCAGGAGGAAAACATTACCTGCGTGGCTCGAGACGAGCCACAGGTGAGTGTTGGGGTCCTGTTGGCACAATACATTTTGGGGATAAGCGTGGTAATTGATGAAGATAGTTATAAATTGGACCAAAAAAGGAGTGTGTGCTGGAAAACAGGGAAAAGCAGCATCGAAAAATAGGGAAAAGTAGTGTAGGGAACGAGGAAATTCAAAGGAAGGAAGAAGGACATGGATCAACGAAGAAAACGGTTGGATTTTGTACCAACCACACTCAGGGAGTTAGAAGGTGGACAAACCCAATTCACTTAGGGTTAGTGCATTAGGGTTATGGTCATTGATGTAACGGGTATTAACCCATTTTTGTAATATAAATAGAGGGTAGTAAGATAGAGGTGAGGGGATTTGTTAGTGAATGAATTTCGTTGTTATTGTTGTTGTTAGAGCGTGATATAAGGAGATATGATGAGCAAAAAAAATTTCATAGAGATGCATTGTAATCAAGGGTAAGGTCACAAGATATGGATCTTGGTTCAATATTGTCAGCCTCACCACCTCTTATGTAATGCATGCAGCACCAAACTTTCATGAATAATAATAAAAGAGTGAAGAAGCCATATCTTTGTGGACATGGCCCCAGGAGGGGGTGAACCATGGTAAAACTTTGTCTCTGTGTGGAATTTTTTTCTTATTTCTTACAATTGTTTATGATGAATGAAGTAATCTGGTAAAAGTAAAATGTAGCGCGCACTAGATTAGGTAGGATATTTACTGTAGAATGATTCTAAATGAATGCAAATGATTACATAATGGTATATGTGGATATAATAATGAGTTAGAATGGTATGTATGATGTATGTTTAATTAAAAAGCATGTCTAGTATCCCCACAATAGCCTCCCTTCCACGATTGCAGACATCTCGGTCTTGCACTCACCCATAAGCCCTCTTGGGTGAGACTGCATTGTGCACTCTATGCGCAATGTTTCCTTCTTGTATCTAGAATGGTCGATGGTTTGTTGGGTTTTGCTGGAAACCTAAATTATAACCCGGGTCAACCCTAAAATCCAACATATGTGATCGATACAGATAAATGCATTTTTGCGAGCGAAATGGAACCTACACTATATTCCATTAAAGAATAAAATATATGTTGAAGAGTCTGAAAAATGTTGACATAAGTAGAAACATATGTTAGAGGGAGTTATGTAGGTAATGGCTCGAAAAATATTGAGAAGAATACATACAGCTTCAATGCAAATTCATGGAGGGACTAAATAGGACTCCCAAGCCTATGAAAATATTTCATCATGGGTGCCAAACTATGAACAAGGTTCTAACTAGGGCATCCATGAATGGTAGGGTTTACCACATGAATTACAACACTTCTAAACAACATAGAATGTTATGTGTTGAAAATCAGTAGGGTCGATCCTAAGGAAAAATGAAACAGGAAACAGATAATGAAAAAATGCATGGAGGGGAAAATGTAACCTATATGCCAGTTTCAAGATCATTGCTTGTCAGAATGGATCGACATGGAAGAACATGTACCAAATAAAAATGTCTTCAAATAACTGTATATGATATCAAAACACTCACCTAGAAGTTAATAATTCCAATATAGAAACCTCTAATAAAAACAAGTGTTGTGGGATATGGAACTTGAAAATAGGAAACCCTAAAATTACAATATGTATAGACGACCGCACAACCTTGCGGCTTATGCATAGTATTTATTTAGGTAGAGCCCATTTCTAGGCTCAGGACAAGGGTTTCTTTGGTAACCAACTTGTAAATCTTCCAATTCAGGAAGAGGTCTAAAATCCATAATCATATCTTCAAAGATAGTTTCATCTGAAGGAAACTCAACATCCATGAAACCAGGGCTCAACAACACACAAACACCAAGGCTCAAGGTCTCACAAATAGTAATATCATAATCAATATGCAACACAAGATCACTCAGACCAAAAGGGGAAAGCAAGAGCTCACCCACCCATATTGGATAAACCACATGATCAATTGCCCAGACCTTGTCTCGAGAAGGAGAAAATAACTGTAAAGAATCCTTCTTAAAAGAAACTAAACATTGAGGATAAGATGCCACATAATTCACACGTGGTGGAGAAGAATCAAGTTGAACACTAGGAACATACAAAGGAGAATACTGATATGAATTTGAACTAGGATGATGATTATCATATGAAAGTAGATTAATAGTGATAATGATTCGTTGTGAGGGAAACACATCACACGAAAGAGCATAGACACCACAACATTAATAGCATAAAAATAATCATGCCCTGGAATCATATTTGAATCTAAAGGGTCTGGAACCACTGACAGATCGACTGGCACAATATTCCCACCTAACATGATAGGAAAATAAGGAAGAATCATTAGACATTCACTAGGTCTTCTATCAAAATTCAACAACACATTGGTAATTGACATAAGATTGGGAGAACCCAACGCTTATTAAGATGAGGAGGATAAAATACTTGTAGAGGATCATTCATATACAATACATTGGTGAATTCCTTTAAAATAATATTTAAGCATAACCCTTATCTAGAATGGTGGGTAAGAAGGAAGATGAGGCTCAACAAGATCATTCCAATCAAAGGAAACTATCCTAGGACTTGGAGGGAGCGTACTCGAAGAGAGTGGAATTCCCCCTTGTTCAGAAGGTACTGAAATGGAAATTCTAAGTACATGGTCGAAAGGCACATCACTCTCCAAAATAAGAGTGGGATAGGTCGAATATTGCATCGGTGAGATCACTTCCTTAGAATTTTCACTCTCCAAGAGAAGAGTGGGATCAACCAAAGATTGGAACGACACAACCACTTCCTCAACCACTGGTTGAATAGGATGTGAGAAAACATTGTCAAAAGATTCATCACCCCCCAAAATGAGAGTGGTATTGGCCGAATATTGTATCGGCATGACTACTTCATCACCTAATGATTGAATAGATTTTTGGGAAACCAAAGATGATTCAGAACTAGAAGGGATTTCAAAAAAGGACCAGACTCTTCGTACCATGGAAACAATAAGGAAAATATGATTAAGGTGGTCTCCCTTGAAAGTATTACAAGGGAAATTCAGCTTATGTCCTATTTTTCTAGGCTTCTCAACAATATTTATGGCCCCAACATGACTTGCAGTGGTTGGTGGGTTTCCCCCAACATGACTTGTAGTGGCTAGGTGTTAATCTCCAACATGACTTGCAGAGGTTGGACACATTTTTCTAGTATGACTAGCAGTGACTAGACTCGTGCCCCTAGCATGACTTGTAGTGACTGATTGTTTGTCTTCAACATGACTCACAGAGGTTGTTGACCTATCTCCAACATGACTAGCATAGGTTGGTGAGCTAATGTCAGTATGATTCGCAGTGATTGGAATTGTGCTTCCAACATAACTCATAGAAGCCAGTTGCTTGCCCCCAGTATGACTAACAGAGGTTAATGATAGGTCTCCAACATGAGTAGTAGAATTTGGTGACTTTTTATTCTTACTCTTCCTCCTCCTATTCCTTTTAGACTTCTAGTTATAATTAGTAGCTTGACTTTCACTAGAAGAGGGGGAAGGAGAAGGAGTATAATTATCTAACGTAGAAGGTGAAGGAATCCATATGACTCCTATGACATAAAGTGCTTATATGAGAAGCATCAAGAGAATTTGATACATTTAGAGTGGTCCACAACCAAGCTGGTAGTCCTACATTCAACCCAAGAATGTTCGAAGTGGCCATCAAGGGGGCACTAATTTTTCCAAAGAAAGGAAAAGTACAAGAATCCCCTTGGGAAAGGGTCCCTTGGTTTGTATCCTCAAGAACTTTGGCCATGAATTTAATACACATAGTTTTGTCCCTTGCGGGACTTTTCATGTCCAAAAAACTCTCACACACTGACTCTAGTGAACCATTGGTATAAAACCCCACTCCTTCTAAGAAGCGGCTCCATGGTTTCAAGAGAAATACCATGGGTCTTTCCCGACCAGTAGAGTGGTTGGTTGAACACCCTAAATCAATGATCCAAAAGTGGTGATACTGACACAACCTAAGGACAAATATACAAAGAAGTACTCCACTAAAATTTCCTAAGAGAAACATCGCAAGAAAAAGTCCAGGTGGATAAATTCCTAAGTCCAAAGCAATGAAAAATAGGAAAGGGACCTTCCAAATACTGGCACATGTTGATTAAGTCATGATATCAATGAATGAAGGATTGATAAGTAGCTACCTGGACTTCCAATTACCATCCCTACCCATTGTAGGCAACCCTCGCTTTGCGGGGGCACCCTCCAGGGGTAATGATAGAATGATATGATGTATGCCTCAAGTACCACGAAAAACCCCCCACAATAACCTATGAGATACCTAGGAAGATAAACTATGGATACCAACTCGTAGTCAACATCTGGGGAAACAATTGATAGTTAGTATCAAAAGTATGGGAAGGGTAACAAAGTTCAAAGCAATTCCATAGGACTGTCTAAAAAAGGGCTAGTGTCACTTTAGAAAATCTCAAACTAGGTTTGAATCTTCCATAGGACTGACACAAAAAAAGGGTTAGTATCACTTCAGGAAATTTTCAACCTGGTTCAAAATTCATGGAGGTCTGATGCCAAATCATGAGTTAGTGTCACTTAAGGAAAAAACCCCAATATATGGTCTCTCCACTATGCTCAATTAATCTTCAAAGTGGTTATCTCCTTGGCTCTCCTTTCCACGACCTTGTGTTTGACTCATATGTTAGAGGAGATTTCCGACCACACTTATACGATAGTTGGATTTGACTCTCCCTAACTCATAATTCTATGTTTGTTTACCAGCCTTGGAGAGTTATATCTCCAATCCTAATCCAAGGCCCTAACCCTAAACGTTTTAATGAACCCTAGAAACAAAGTCTAGTAAATTTTAAGTTTAGCTCTCATTTTAGCAATTGTTCTTTACTCAAAGGGTATGAAAGTGAAACTAGTGTTGTTTGGGACTCTTGAAAAAATGAAACTTATAAGAACATTGGAAAGTAAAACTTTACACTAATTCTTCAATGAAAAAGAATTTCAAAAAAATAAAATGCATGAAAAATCCTTCAAACCTTGAAATGCAATAGTTTCCCTTTTTGATGCAAAATGCACACAATGCAGTATTTTGAGAAAATCAAAAGAAGAAAACAAAAGGATGTCTCTTATTCTTTTTCCTTTGTTAATGATTTTCAATATGAGTGTTATGAGGAAAATATCTCTATGGCATGGGGTAAACCACAACAGATGGAAATGAATGCAGAAATAAACTTTAATCTCAGGTATGTTATATAAACAAATATGCTAACAAGACAAGATAAAGATCCTACCTCGTCCAGACGTTCGATGAAATCCACCGTTGAGCACTTGAATCAAAGCGATACACCTGCAACTTGTCCTCAACAACCAATAAATGCAAGAATATGGTGATAATATATAAAGTTAGCACATTCAATAGCATAATCCATCAATATTTATAACAAATATGCCCATGGAATAACAATTCAAATATTTTCAAGACATTAATTGGACGAGAAAAGAGTATTTCTATTAAAATGTAATCAACAGAAGTGAATGAATTACAAACTTTTGTGTCGGCATTGTTCAGAACCAAGAAACTAAGCCCCTTCCAGTTGGGCCTCCACCACTTCAATCCTCCACCAAAGGCAAGCTCATATAAGAGAGACAATGAGGTTCTCAATCAAGTAGGGAAGATCTTGGGGGCTGAACAATGTGTTCAGACTTAAAAGGATAAAGGGATGTAGACTCAATATGAAGTGAATAATTTCTCCCGAGTAACTTTTCTCTCAAAGTTGAATTCTTCTCCTCTTTTCCATTGCTTGGATATGGCCCATTTATAGCCTTCAAATGGAACTGAAGGGTCGAGTAAGAATTTTTCCAGTATATGGAAGGTCAAGGATCAAGGATCCCATGACGTGACATGGAAACTGTTGGTCCTTGGGTATGGAAGCAAGCGAAGATCAAGGAAGAAAAGGTCAAACAGAAACTGTGCGGGAGACACAGTGACTGTTATTGGGTCGAAGTGAGCAAAAGAATAGAAAATACGGAGTGAAGTAAGAGAAAGAAATCCATCGGATGAGGAGATAGAGTGTGATAGATCAGCAAGGAAGATGAACCGAGGACAACTCAGCAAGTGGAAAAAGCCACCATTGGATGCTTTGGAGCACTGCACGAGAAGGAAGGAAAGATAGGCTAGCGAAGCCCTGAAAATGCGGGTCAAGTTGACCTAGGATTTTATACACCTAGGGTTTTGGTATCTAGGGTTTTGACACTTAGGTTTCTGCCTAAGGCTATCGGTGAGATATTGTAATGTATAAATAAAGGTCAAGAGGACCTGGGTCGGGTTGGTATGATACTATTGATTGGTCTAGCTCTGTTATGGTAATGAGATATTATTGTATTGTGAGAAAGAGAAGTGTTGATCAGGAGAGCCTTCTAGTATTGTAAGATCTCCAGCTGGGTGCAGAGATCAATCCTGCAGCTGGGTGCGCAGGAAGGGGAGAGATTGAGAGAAGAAGAAGAAGGTCTGTTGGCTGAGAGCATAGACAAGAATTGTATGCTTTACCTTAATAAATCATAAGCACAGTTATGTGGATGTAGCCCTAGAGAGAGGGCGAACCACATATATTTTGTGTCGTATGTGTGATTGATGCCTGGATCTCTGCCATTTTTATATTGTTATTTGCAGCGCTGTGTTAGATCATAACTATAGCTATGAAGGGTAGATCTAGATTGATAAGTGATATATGAATGTTGAATTGTTATTGTATTGGATCCACTTGATATTCCCCTAGTTGTAGGCATCTTTGTCCTGCAACCCCCCTCTTAGCTTCTTCGGGTGAGACTGCACTTTCTTCGCAGGCATTGCTAAAAGGGCCAATAGCTAGGGCTTGTTGGTGCACTCTTGGAGTGAACCCTGGGTCTTCCCCTATGCCAACAAATTGTTTTGTTGCTAGGATAGGAATATTTTTAAGGGAATGTCAAGGTGGTTCCCATCCAAGATAGAGATTCAAAAGTGGATAAAGGATCAAGAAAAGGACTTCATTGAAGACCAAAACAAGAACCCTAAACTTATCATAGAGGACTGGCTACAAAGATACATCTTCACCGATATTCACGAGATCTTCTTTGGAGGAATCCATCAGGAGATATATGAGTGGTTATCTAGGTTAGCAGATACAATGTTCGAGATCAGACCTAGACCTCATGTAGTTTGGACAATGGAGTTGATCCAAAAGGTTAAGAGAGTCGACAACACTATATCCAGAGCAGTAGATCATTGGTTCGATAGCACCATTGGAGGCTACATCACCGAGTTCGTTGTTGACATAGTAGAATCATATAGCCAAGCTGAGAGATACTTTTTCAAAGGACCCAAAGGAAAATTTTTGCATTTTATGAAGTTTAGAATCAAGATGCTCTTGCATGAGAAGAACATACTGAAGATACAGTAGATTGGTTGGATCCGAAAAGGCTAATGTTAAAAAATTCGAATAGAGACAGCGACACAGAAGCCGGACATACGCGCAGTGGAAAATTATTCAGAGGATTTCATCTTATGAACCTGTTCAAGCAGAACTATGGGGACGAGGGTTTCTATAGTGGAGAAGAGGCGGATCTGACAGACGAAGAACATTCAAAACCTACTAGGGAAGAGGAAAGAGACGCTGAAGAACTTCATCGAGACGAGCCAGAGACCTCAGGAACTACATAGACTACTAAATTAAGTACTATTAATCCTCCTATTGTTTCCACAGAACCTATTAATCAGAATAGTCAGACTCACCAGAGTCCTCAGAATACTGTTACTAGTAGCTCAGCATCTACTCAAACAGGAAACCTAGGCAGCTCTATGGAAGATGAGATGATGCTCCCTATATTTAGGGGAGATGGATATAAAGATCTAGATCAACATTGGTTCAAGTGTGAAGCAGTATGGAACATTAAGAATGTCACTGATGAAGCTGTCAAAAGAACCCATTTCAGCACTACTCTGTGAGATCGCGCACTGAACTGGTACATGAAGCTGGTCCAGGGACTTGTAGAGCCTCAGCCACTGGATGAGATCAAGAAGGTGTTGATTGCAGATTTCAAGAAACCAAAATCAGAGTCAAAATGTATTACAGAGCTAAAGGAGATCAAGCAGAAGGTCGTCGAAGTTGTCTGGGAATTCGATCAGAGATTCAAGATCTTAACAGGTCGATTAAATTTTAAGATCCCAGATGAGCAGAACAAAGAATGGTTCATCGTTGCGCTTTTACCACAAATCAGAGTACCTTTGATGCAACAGAAAATTTCTTCGCATTCTGAGGTGTTGGATATCACCATGAAGCTAGAGTCCGCCCCTATGGGATAATCCAGCTCAGGTATGAGCTAAATCTTGAGCCAGCTAACCAGTTTGTCTTTACAGGTCGAGGATATGAAGAAAGATAAGGAAAAGGAAAAAAGGGAAGATGTCTGGTGTATCATATGAAAATCATAAGGCCACGATAAGGAAAAATGCCCCTTATTTCATGAGTATTTGGCCTCTGGAGCACAGAGCCCATTGAAGCAAGTCAACCTACCCTGGTGCGATGTATGCAGGAATCGACATCACCCAGGTGAGTGCTATTACATGCAAAAGTATGTTCAGAAACCCACTAACTTGTATTGCACATTCTATAAGTCAATAGGACATGATGCTAGAGATTGTAGAGCCTATGATCTCACACATGAGAGGTCGAGAGACATATACAAGATCTAAGGCAAAGTACAGCAAAAAGGAAACACTCTGCAGTACAACTCCCTGGGGAGAGGAAAATTCAATCCTCGCGGTGGATTCAGAGAATGAGGATGAAGAGGAGGAATGGGCCGAGGTTGAGGACAGATCATATGTTACAATTGCGCGCAACCATGACACTTAGCAAGGGACTGCCATAACCCTTGCATTACTTGTAGTTATTGCAACTCTTTTGAGCATGTTATTGAGGACTGTCCTGTGATGCTAGCCAAGCTTCAGGAATGACGAGGACCTCAACAGAACCCGTAGATACAGTTAATCAAAGAAGAACCTCGCGGAGCAGACCCTAGATTCGTTTTTATCACTCGAGGAGGAACTGCTACAGGAGAAGACAGAGTATCCCAAGTAAGGACTACAGAAGACTCGGGAGTTAGGAAAGCTGCAGAGAATACTCCAACATTTGATGCTAAGAAAGAAAGACAAATATTTGAGGAGGCAAGAAAATATTTTAACGCAGATCAAGGCTCTTCATCAAAGAAACAACCAGAAATAAAATAATATAGAATGCCTCAGGCATTTGATCAGTCTACTTTTCCAAAAGAAGGAAAATACGTAAGCAAGCTCATGGAGTTTTTGTGCACTTGTGTTAAGTTGATTCAAGATAAAAGCATTTTACAAGAGCTACAATATTTAATAAAATAGTATGAGATAGGAAAGATAGACCCCTTACTGAATAGGGCAGTGCACCAAATTGGGAAAAGGAGATGGACAAATACAGAATTACACTTGAATGCTCAAATAGGAGAATATGATATAGACTATGTGGTCCTTGACTTAGGGTCAGAGGTCAATGTCATGACAAAGAAGACCTGGGCGTTTATCGGAAAGCCGAGGTTGATCTATTCCCCTATTAGGCTCAGGATGGCTAATCAGCAAGTTGTCATTCCATTTGGCAGATTGGAGCATGTCCCTATGGACATCAACGGGGTGAGAATGTTTGTAGATTTCGAGGTAATTGAAATTGTTGATGACAATTGCCCTTACCCTGCGCTGTTAGGAATCGATTGGGCCTTAAACAATTCCACTGTGGTTGATTTGAAGAAAAGATGTATGACATTTGAAAGATATGCCCTTAGGGTCATTACACCTTTAGATTCAAATGAAGGTCAGCGATACACAGAGCCCATCAGATAAGAAGACCACGCATATGAACTAGAAAATATATACAAATTAACAGCTAGACAGCAGGATTACATCAACCCCACAGCCGATGGAAACCTCAGCTGGCAAAGTGACAGCGCATGTTCTTCATATTCAGAAGAAGTGTTGGAGAATTGGAAGAACCAGATGTACGAAGTATCCACAAGAATATGTGCCAGACTAACTAGAGAAGTTCACTGGATTGGTACCACAGTAAGTAACTTACCCACCTTTGATGGTCTGAATCCTTTAGAATCCTTCTTGTCATAATTTGAAGCAATTTTACCAACACAACAGAGATTGTTGGCAATGGATGAGGCCCTGAAAGCCACACCAGCAAGATGGTGGGGTACCCACAAAAGCAATATTATCGATTGGGTACAATGTCGAACTTTGATGACATCGCGATTCTCAACACAAGTAGGAAGTTGTGAAGTGAGGTACACATGTCGAAGCTACCTGAAGGACCATGTGCGAAGATGTGAAGAGACCTAGAGCGATATTCCTCGAGAACAGTGGGTGCACAAATCCATTAACACGCTGGATACTACTCCTATCAACTAGTACCTTCAAGCGGAGTTGCGCCTCATCACTACAAATTGGGAAGGTATGATTCTGAATTTTGTCACTACCTTTTTATTTGAGAGTCAATACCCTTCAGTAGACCAAGCATTACAGGTTGTAAGATAGAAAGTATTTGAGGAGGTATCTAGCCTCCCTTTTGAACACGAAGGGGATGAATGGACTACGCCATTCCAGAAACTGCAAGGTTGTTACAACATTAACGCTAATGAAGACGATGATCCAAGGAAGGTGAACATCGCAGAGACAGAAGGAAAAAGAGAAGTAGAAGGCCTAGGAGTTGAACTGCCATTCATTGGACAGCTGATCAAGATAAATAAAGTCAACATTGGAATAGAGGAGACACCGAAGCTTGCCAATGTCGGAGATTATTACGATGTTGCTACCATTGACAAGATTACAGAATTACTGCACAAATATCAGGACTTGTTTTTGACCAAGTTCACTGATATGAAGGGTATCAAAGGACCTATGGGATAAATGAGAATACCTTTGAAACCAAATGCAAATATAGTCAAGCAAAGACCCTACAGATCGAACCCGAAATACAAGGAAAAAGTGAAGATTAAGCTCGACAGAATGTTGGAAGCAAGGATTATAGAACCTGTCGAAGAGTCAGAGTGGATCAGCCCTATGGTGGTACAAGACAAAAAGACAGGAGAAATCAGGATATGTGTGGACCTCAGGAAGTTGAATGATGCCTGTCTGCATGACCCTTTCCCTACACCATTCATTGATGAAGTATTAGACAACGTGGGAGGTCAGGAGGTATATTCTTTTACAGATGGATTTTTAGGATACCATTAGATCCGGATTGCTAAGGAAAATTGCCACAAGACCACATTCACAACTGAATGGGGCTCCTACCAATATACAGTAATGTCATTCGGACTGAATAATTCCCCATCCATATTCTCCAGGGTGGTGGTCGAAGCGTTCAAAGAATTTCTGCATAAATTTTTAGAAGCATATTTTGATGACTGGACTATATTTAGTTTGTTGAAAAATCATATTGAATGTCTAAGGCTAATGTTGGATAAATGCAGGCAGTGTCAAATTGCTTTAAATCTGAAGAAGTGAATCTTCTTCTCACCATTTGGGGTGTTGTTAGGACATATTGTATGCAAGCAGGGATTGTTGGTTGATCCATCAAAAATTGCAATTATAGTTGATTTACCACCTCCGACTTCAGTCAAACAACTGTGCACTATGCTAGGACATACTGGCTATTATAGGAAATTCATTAAGGGCTATGCCCAAATTACAGCACCGATGGAGAAGTTGTTGAAGAAGGACTGCAAGTTTGGTTGGATAGACGAATGCTAGAAGAGCTTTGACACCCTGAAACAGAAGATGGTTACGGCGCCCATTCCGGTTTTTCCAGATTGGAGCAAATAATTTCATGTGCATGTCGATGCATCTTCTATTGCATTAGGAGAAGTATTGGCACAACCTGGAGAAGGGGATATCGACATTCCGTTAGCTTTTGCTAGCAGGAAGCTATCTACAACTAAAATTAATTACACCACTACAGAGAGAGAAGGATTAGCCATGGTGTACGCACTGCAAAAATTCTGCCACTACTTGTTGGGAGGACACTTTAAAATGTTCACAAATCACTCCGCGCTGAAGTACCTAGTCAACAAGCTAGTGTTGGGGGGGTGGATATGCAGATGGCTCCTGCTATTTCAGGAATATGATTTTGAGATAATAGTTAAGCCAGGAAGAATGAACAAAGGTCCTGACCACTTGTCGAGGTTGGAACATGGCGAAGAACCCACTAGTTTGGAAGATACACTGCCAGATGCACAGCTACTAGCAATTAGAAAGATTGATGACCACTTCGCAGACATAGTCCAGTTCCTGTCAACAGGAATAGCACCTAGTGAGTATACAATTCCTCAAAATAAATAGTTGGTAGTGCGCACTGCAGACTTTTCACTTATAGTTGGACAGCTATACAAAATGGGACCTGATGAGATACTAAGAAGATGTGTTATGGAAGAAGAACGACCGATGATCCTTGCTGAAGCTCATGAAGGCATCACAGGAGGACATTACGCAGGGAAAGCAACTGTGCAGAAGGTTCTTGGAGATGGCCTTTGGTGGCTAACCTTACACAAAGATGCTAAAGACTATGCCAGAGCCTGTGATGTATGCCAACGAGTTGGAAAACCATCCAGAAGATATGAAATTCCATTAGCACCACAGATGACCCTACAAGCATTCCAAAATTGGGCCATTGACTTCATGGGACCTATAAACCCACCAGGTAAACACACAGGAGCAAGGTACATCATCACTGCAACAGAATACTTGACTAGATGGGTTGAAGCAAGAGCAGTTAAGGACTGCAGTGCAACTACAGCTGCGCGCTTTATATTTGATGACATCATAACCAGGTTTGGATGCCCGAAAATCCTGATGAGAGATCAAGGCACACACTTCATCAATAAGACAGTTGAAGCCTTGACTGAGGAATTTGCAGTACATCATCAGAAGAGTACACCTTACCATCCACAGGCGAATGGGACAGTCGAAGCATTCAACAATATATTAGAGACAACGCTGACAAAGATTTGTAGTGTGAATAGGGATGACTGGGATTTAAGAGTACCAGCAGTACTATGGGCCTACAGAACCACTTGCAAGAGGCTGACCATGCAGACTCCCTTTAATTTGGTCTATGGTATTAAAGTCATTGTCCCAATGGAATATTTGGTACCAATCTTAAGAATCGTTTCTTTTACAGGTCTGGACAATGTTAGCATTTTTCAGGAGAGGCTTGAATAGTTGGTCGAGCTAGAGGAAGACAAATTCATTACAGGATTCCATCAGCAAGTTCAGAAGGAAAGAGAGAAGGCCTACCATGACAGGCACATCAAGAAGAAGACATTCAAGCAAGGTGATTTAGTACTGGTGTATGACAGTAAGTTTATACAACATCCAGGGAAGTTCAGAACGCATTGGATCAGACCATATGAGATCTCTTATATTACAGAAGGAGGAGTTGCGCAGCTAAAGACATTGAAGGGAGAATGGAAGGAAGGCTTAGTGAATGGGAGATGGATGAAGTTGTACTATGACAACCAGTTGCCTCGCATCTCTCAGTAGAAGTGAGGACTAAAAGGGTCTAGGTACCAGGCACAGTTGAAACTAGGTACCAGACACAAAAAAGATAGTCTACACAAGGGAAGGAAAGGAAGCATAGAACAAAAAGCAAAGGCTGCACTGCGTAGTCTAAAATCGAACCAAAACATAAGGACCAGATCTAAAATGCATCAGGATGAGTCACAGGTGAGTGTTAGGGGCATGTTGGCCCTTGGGTATGGTAGAAAACGAAGATCAAGGAAGAAAAGGTCAAATGCAAACTATGCGGGAGACACAGTGACTCTTACTGGGTCAAAGTGAGAAAAAGAACAGAAAAGATGGAGTGAAGTAAGAGAAATAAAGTTGTTGGATGAGGATATAGAGTGTGATAGATCATCAAGGAAGATGGATTGAGGACAACTCAGCAAGTGGAAAAAGCCACCATTGGATGCTTTGGAGCACTACGCGAGAAGGAAGGAAAGACAAGCTGGCAAAGCCCTGAAAATGTGGGTCAAGTTGACCTAGGGTTTTAGACACCTAGGTTTTTGGTATCTAGGGTTTTGACACTTAGGTTTCTGCCTAAGGATGTAAGTGAGATATTGTAATGTATAAATAAACATCAAGAGGACCTAGGTCAGGTTGGTACGATACTCTTGATTGGTCTAGCTCTGTTATGGTAATGAGATATTATTGTATTATGAGAAAGAGAAGTGATGATCAGGAGAGCCTTCTGGTATTGTAAGATATCCAGCTGGGTGCGGAGATCAATCCTGCAGATGGGTGCGCAAGAAGGGGAGATATTGAGAGAAGAAGAAGAGGGTATGTTGGCTGAGAGTGCAGACAAGAACTGTATGCTTTACCTTAATAAATCATAAGCACAATTTTGTGGACATAGCCCTAGAGAGAGTGTGAATCACGTATATTTTGTGTCATATGTGTGATTGATTCCTAGATCTCTGCCATTGTTATATTGTTATTTGCAGCGCTGTGTTAGATCAGAACTATAGTTGTGCAGGGTAGATCTAGATTGATAAGTGATATATGAATGTTGCATTGTTATTGTATTGGATCCACTTGATATTTCCCTGGTTGTAGATATCTATGTCCTGCAACCCCCCTCTTATATTCTTCGGGTGATACTGCACCTTCTTCGCAAGTGTTGTCGAAAGGGCCAGTAGCTAGGGCTTGTTGGTGCTCTCTTGGAGTGAACCCTGGGTCTGCCCCTGTGCCAACAGAAACCTGACACTATTTTTAATTTTGGGAACAAAACCCTATGTACGCATGTTTTATAATAGTTAGGGAATGTATATGTGGAAAAATATTATTTTTGGCTCTGGGAACTACAAAAAGGGACTTCAAGTCTACATAGGGAAATGGAAAAAGGCCTTCTGAGAAAATTTGCATAGGGTGAGGCAAATATTTCTATAAAAGATTCTCCCTAATGTGTGATGTCAGAGGAGTATCTGCAATGGCTAAAATACATTATAATACCCAGAAGAGGAGCAATGGAGACTCAGCTGGAAGAAATAGTTTCTCATGAGAATATTATAATCTGTACTGACTTTGCACACATGTTTGCCAATTTGAATTACACTGTAGATCCATGTGAAAATATACCAAACAGTTTTTCATGGCCATGAATAGGAAATACAAAGGTGGTTGCATGCCAAAGGTTGTCATAGTCATGAACAAGGCCCAGTAAAACCATCCTCAAAATCAATCTGAAGATATATGTATACAATGGAGTACAATCTGATATCCCACGATCACTGAAGTCACATAGGTATTGGTCCAATGAAAGATAGCAACAACTCGGGAAAGATGCAACTATGAAATGATGTCTTCAAGTCTTCTACACGATTCGTGATGCAGACCCCCGAAGCCTCAGGCCGAGATTCGCTCAAGATCGTTCTAGAATTCCCTAGAGCTAAAGCGACTCCTTTGATTCCCACTAGAATCTCCAATGAATCCATAGGTCCTTTGTAAAACTCATCCTATGTATATTAACTCCAGGCATGAGCCTTACACTTCTTATACAACCACGATCTGGTCCGTACACAGGCGTCTCTCACAACTTGGAAGTTCGCAAGTTGAAGACCCTCAACTTCTCTTTCTCCAACCTTCGATACCCGAGATCAGGATATGAGTGTAGCTCCTTCTTTGTTAGTGCCCTCCACGCATAATCGTCGGCTAGGGCTAAGAACTAGCACCTCTCACAACTCGCGACCTCACGATTTGGAGTGTCAAACCTTGGCACTCTCCCCTTGCGAAACCCCGAGAGGCGATAGTTGACTTCCCTTTGAACACTTCTCACAACTTGCAATCTCGAGAGTTGAAGCGTCGAGCTCTCATGATATTATTCTACGAAATCCTGAGATGCGATAGTCAGCGATGGGTTGACCCCTCGATGCGCGAGTACACGCCACCTTTCACCCTTGTGGTCCCCACCTGACAGATGTGCCAAGTATTCACATGAGCTCTTAGTTCTTGGTACCTCACGACTTCTGCATTCGAAAGTGACTCCTCCCAACCCCTAAGCTCTCGATACGTGATAGCTCCATGGGGTTCTGATCCAACAGTTCTCCCATGCCTGGATCCAATGGTTTAGATCTCCTCTCTATTCGGTTGTTCGCGCAACCAAAGAATTCGTTCTGCCCTCCGAACTCATGAACCCCAAGTTCGAGAACTGATCCAACAGCTTGAACTAACCACAATCAATGATCCTCGTTGATCCTTGAACCCAAAAGGATGAGTTTGTCCAAACTTTATTCACCTTGTAGCTTATCCAGATCCTACGGCCCTCACAACTTCGCGAGTTCTCCATGGAGAATTTCGACCATTCAATTCCTTCTCAATGGCTTCTACGAGACAACTCGACGTCCTCCCTCCTGAACTTTACTTCTGTGAGATAACTTCGATCCCATCTCCCATTGAGTACTTCAACAATGCTTACCCTTCTGAGCTCTCTCTTGATGTAAATTCAAGCCTCCAAAGGGAATCCTGCATGCACTCCTTGTGGAAATCTTTCAAATACTTCTAAGTATTTGATCTCTCGACTCTGTGCACTTTCTGCAACAGCAGTCCTTCACCTTCAACCTTAGTCGATAAATTCTAAGGTCTCGACCATCCTGTGCACACCTTGCACGGCTCCTGTGCTTCACCTGCACTTCTGTTGGAATGAGAACAACGGTATCTCTCCTGAGCTTTCATAGATAAAATCTAAACCTTGTCAATGCACACCTTGCGGACATTTTCACTGCACTCCTTCCAGGAACTCTCACTCGGGAAGAGAAACAATTGAAACTCATTCTCTTTCTCTCTCATACTTCAAACATTTAACATGAAATCATACATACACAGCATAGCATCATAACAAATGCATAACAGAGAGAATAAAACAACTATAAGCACACCATTCAGCATGTATAAGAAAAAAACACCATAACACCATGAAATCTGAGTCAAAGCTTCATATATTAACTCAAATGCTCCTGTACATGGGTTCTTCTCTACAACTCTCTGCTACAGCTCTCTTCTTCTCCTCTATGCTAATGTTACAATTACTCTAATTGATCTCTCCTAATACAATGATACAAAGATGAGGGTGTCTATATCCATTTTCCCTCCTACTCTCCTAAAACTGTCTAATCTAATTAATCAAAGCTACCTACTTTCATTAACTGGGCTTAAATGCCTTTTACATTGAATAGGTAGGAGCAGATTGCTCAAGATCTGTTTACAACACTTATACATAAATTCAAGTACGCTTCTATCTCATTACATTAATATCTTCTTATTTAAACTTTCAAAAACATTTCAACATATGCAAAAATGCGTTGGCGCTTGCCCTAGCTAGCTTCCGCCTTCACGCTCGCTTGGTTGTTTATGATGCTCCTGCATCATACTCCCTCGCTTGAAAATTTTCATGAACTCTTGTTCATGAACTCTTGTTCATGAACTCTTGTTCATGAACTCTTGTTCATGAACTCTTGTTCATGAACTCTTGTTCATGAACTCTTGTTCATGAGCTCTTGCACGGTCTGTCCATGCTTCTGAATTTCTACTTCATCCTCCCAACTAGCATCTTCAACTGGATGTCCTTTCCACTTGACCAAGTATTCGAAGTACTCTTTTCTCCTGGTCTTTTTGCTAACTCTCTTGTCAATTATACTTTCCATCTGTGGCTTTTTAGCTACAGACATTTGTTTAATCCATTGAACCTATTTATTTTCATCCTCTGCCCCTGCTTCTTCAGCTTTGTAAGGGTACAAATCTACAATATTGAATATCGGTGAAATTCCGATCCCATCGGGTAATTCAATCTCATATGTGTTTGCCCCAAATTTCTTCACAACCTTGCATGGTCCAATATTTCTCATCTTTAGCTTGTTATATGTTCCTCTTGGTAACCTTCCTTTCCTTAGATGTGCAAGAATCAGATCACCAACTTCAAATTGAAGTTCTCGCCTGTGTTGATCTGCTCTACGCTTGTACTCTTGACTCAAATTCTGCAATCGTTCCTTAACTCAACTGTGAAGCTCCTTCATCGCTTCTACAAAGTCTTCTGCTCTAGCACTCCTGAATTCATTATGTTCTGAATCTTTCAATTCAGAAACTCCTTTGGGTTGCATTCCATACACAATTTGGAATGGACTCTGCCCTGTGCTTCTGTTGAGTGAATCATTGTAAGCAAATTCCTCCTGTGGAAGAATGTGATCCCACTGACTGTGGTGTTCAGTCACTAGGCTCCTTAGCAAATCTCCCAAGATTTTGTTTACAACTTCTATCTGCCCATCCATCTAAGGATGATATGCTGAGCTAAATGACAAATTTGTCCCCAGCTTCTTCCATAAATTCCTCCAGAAATGTCCCACGAACTTGGTATCCTGATCTGAAACTATACTCTTTGGTAAGCTGTGAAGTCTGACAAATTCTTTGAAAAACAGGTTCGCAATATGAGTTGCGTCGCTGGTTTTTTGGCATGGTATGAAATGTTCCATCTTTGAAAATCTGTCTACCACCACAAAGATTGAATCATATCCTCTTTGTGTCCTTGGCATCCCCAATATAAAATCCATGCTCATTACATCCCATGACCTTTCTGGTATGGGTAATGGTTGGTATAACCCTGTGTTCTGCCTTTTTCCTTTAGTGTGCTGACAAATTTTGCATCTGTCCACAAACCTCTTGACATCTGTCCTCATCCCTGGCCAAAAATATGAGCCATTCAACTTTGAGAATGTCTTATCATGACCGAAGTGTCCGGCCAATCCTCCACTGTGTTTTTCTTTCAGCAGATTCTCCCTCATGGAGCATTTTTTAATACATAGCTGATTTCCCCTGAATAATAATCCATCCTGGATCATATATTCGGTCCACTGGCTTTTGTCCCTGAGAATTGGATTCTCAGATGCCTCATATGCCTCTTTAAAATCTGGATCATCTCTATACATTTCTTTGAGGTTATCAAAACCCAAAGTCTTGACTCTGAATTCCTGCATAAGCAAACATTTCCTGCTCAAAGCATAAGAAACTTTGTTAGCAGTTCCAGAAATATGTTTAATCACAAAAGTAAAATTTTGCATGTATTCAACCCATTTTGCATGCTTTTGGTTTAACTTCTCCTATTGAGTCACGAATTGTAAAGCATGATTATCACTGTACAAAACAAAATCTTTAGGAACCAAATAATGTCTCCATTTCTTCAGCACTTGTATGACTGCATAGAATTCTTTGTCATATGTGGAGTACTTAACCTTCGCTTCATTCATTTTTTCACTAAAGTATGCAATCGGTCAGTCATCTTGGCTCAAGACCGCTCCAATTTCAAATCCACTAGCGTCACACTTGACCTGAAATGTCTTGCTAAAGTCTGGCAACACCAGAATTGGCTGCTCAGTGATCTTCCTCTTTAGAAGATTGAAACTTTTCTCTTCTTCTTCCATCCAATGAAAATATTTATGTCTTTTCTTCACCGTATCCATCATCAGTGCGCTAATCCCACTAAAATTTTGAATGAATTTCCTATAGAAACTAGCTAATCCATGGAAGCTTCAAACTTCAAACACATTTTTCGGTGATGGCCAATTCTTAATCGCCTTCACCTTTTCCAGATCCATCTTCAACTCATTTGCAGAGACAACAAAACCCAAATAAATGAGTTCTGCCCTCATAAATGATGATTTCTTTACATTAATCAACAATTTCTCTTGTTGTAATCTCCTCATTACTGCAGTTAAATGCTTTAAGTGCTCTGCTTCTATTTTGTTGAAAATCAATATATCGTCAAGATATACGATGATAAATTTCCCTATGAAATCCTTCAGGACTTCATTCATCAATCTCATGAAAGTACTGGGCACATTTGTTAAGCCAAATGGCATAACAATCCATTCAAACAGCCCCTCATTCGTTTTGAATGCTATCTTCCATTCATCACCTTCTCTCATACAAATTAGATGATATCCGCTTTTAAAATCAATCTTTGAAAAAAACTTTTCTCCACTCAAGCAATCTATCAAATCATCCATCCTTGGCAATGGAAATCTATATCTGATGGTAATTTTATTGATTGCCCTTGAGTTTGTACACATCCTCCATCCTCCATCTTTCTGGACTCAAGCTTTCTCGAATCAATCCTTTGTCAAGATTCGGAACAGCACATGGACTCAAGCTTTCTCGAATGAATCCTTTGTCCATTAAGTCTTGGACCTGTCTTTTGACCTCTTCATTCTCCTGCGGCATCAATCTATACGTTTCTTTGTTTGGTAAACTAGCTCCAGGTATAAGATCAATGTGATGACTTATACTTCTGATCGGTGGCAACGAACAAGGTAGTTCGTCCACTACTATATCAAAAAACTCTTCCAGCAACTTCTGGATTTCCTTTGGTAAATCATCCACTCTTGTACTGGTCAAAACAATTATAGGCTTCCTGACCACAATAAATTGTGTGTCTTCCTTCTTTTTAACCTCCTTAAGAAGTTCCTTCCCACTCATGAGAAGTACAGTGTTTCTCACCTCTGATTTCACTTCTTTATCCTTAATCGGCAACAACATGTGAGTTCTCCCATTTTTCTCCAGGGTGTATGTGTTCTTTCTCCCATCGCGAATCACAATTCTATCATATTTCCATGGTCTACCTAGCAATTGATGACAAACATCCATGGGAATGACATCACATAATATTTCATCCTTATATCCACTTATTTTAAATTCAACTAAACATTGTTTTGTGGCATTTACCTGATGTCCTTTTTGTAGCCACGAAACTTTGTATGGGCTTGGATGTACAATAGTCTCCAGCTCCAGCTTTTCTACCATCTTTGTAGAAATGAGATTATCTGTGCTACCACTGTCCACGATGACTTTGCATACTCTGTCTTTGGTCTTGCAAGCAGTCCAAAAAAGTCTGTTCCTTTGGGATGGGCTCTCCGCCTCCTTCTCTGGCATTAAGAGAACTTTCCTCATCATTAAAGATCTTCTGCCCTCAGCATCTTTTGCCTCAAAATTCCATCCTTGTGCTTCGGAAATGTGAGTTTCACCACCTTCTTTCTTTATTTCTGGACACTCATAATATTTATGTCCGTTTTTCCCATAGACAAAGCATTTCACTTCACCACCTCTGCCTCTTCCTCTTCCTCATGCTCGAGGAAAAGTGTTTCTATCAGCATACTTCCCTCTCTATGAGCTTCCACCTCTCTCAGTTTGAGTTTGAGGTTTCTTCCCCTCTTCTTTAGATTTTCGAGTCCTATCTTGGGCAATTTTTTTACCTCTGGCTTGACTTCTACCCCGGCCTCTTTGACCTTGCTTTCGGCTCAATTTCTATTCATCTTTCAGAGCCATCTGATAAGAATCCTCCACATTCCAAATGATCATCATGCTCATCTCATCCTGAATGTCATATCTCAGACCATTCATGTACCTTTTCATCATTGCTTTCCCGATGACCTGCTCTAATGTTTATCTTGTAGAATTCTTCAGTGTATTCTTTCACTGACATAAGCTTTTGTCTCAAATTCTGCATTCTCTGAAACAGAGTGATTTGATAATCCTTGGGTATGAATTTGGCTTTCATCTTCTCATCCATTCTATCCCAGCTCTTGATTTTTTGTTTTCCTTTGCAGCGTCTGTCAACCTGCAGTTCATCCCACCATAATGTTGCATGCCCTTTAAGTCTAGTGACATCATTTTTGACCTTCTTGTCTTCCTCGACATCCTCATAGTTGAAGTACTTATCCAGAGCTCCAATCCAGTCTAGAAGTTCTTCAACATCCAGGTTTCCTTCATATACTGAAATGTCCATTTTTTCTCTGGCACCTATCCTTACATAGCCCTGAATAGGCGTTCATCTGCAGCATCTTCGGCTGCAACTGCTTCTCCTTCATGTCCAGCTTCATTTTCACTTTCAGCCTCGCTGATATCCCCAGCATTGACTGTGTGCCTGTGCTGTCTCCATGGCATCAAGACTGGCATGTAGTTCGCACATTTCTCTTTCCACTGCTAGATCAGGCATTGGCTTGTATCTTCTTCTTGGTGGCATGGCTGTAAAATTTCTCTTTTCTCTGCTATAGAAAGAAAAGAACTCTTTTTATGCTTCTAATACCACAATGATGTGTACCAAAGTACTCCTTTTCTCCTTCTCGCTTCCTCTACCTGCAATATACAAACAGATTCTAGCTCTGATACCACTTTTGATGTGTATCAGAGTACTTGTTTGCCTCTAGCTTCCTCTGCCTAAAATATACAGACAAGATTCAGGCTCTGATACCACTTTTGGTGCAGACCCCCAAACCCTTAGGCCGAGATCCACTCAGGATCATTCTAGAATTCCCTATAGCCGAAGCGGCTCCTTTGATTCCCACAGGAATCTTCAACGAATTCACGGGTCCTTCGTAAAACTCATCCTATGTAGATTAACTCCAGGTGCAAGCCTCACACTTCTTATACGGCCACGATCTGGTCCTTACACAGGCGTCTCTCGCAACTCATAAGTTCATGAGTCGAAGACACTCAACTTCTCTTTCTCCAACCTCCGATACCCGAGATCATGATACGGGTGTAGCTCCTTCCTTGTCAGCACCCTCCACGCATGATCGTCGACTAGGGCTAAGCACTAGCACCTCTCGCAACTCGGGACCTCACGAGTTGGAGTGTCGAACCTTGGCACTCTCCCCTTGCGAAACCCCGAGAGGCAATAGTTGACTTCCCCTTGAACAGTTCTCGCAACTTGCAATCTCGCTATTTGAAGCGTCAAGTTCTCCTGCTCTTCTTCTACGAAATACTGAGATGTGATAGTCAGCGATGAGTTGACCCCTCGATGCACGAGTACACGCCACATGTCGCCCTTGCAGTCCCCACCTGATAGATGTGCCATGTATTCACATGAGCTCTCAGCTCTCAGCACCTCGTGATTTCTGTATTCGAAAGTGACTCCTCCCAACCCATGAGCTCCCGATACGTAATAGCTCCACAGGGTTTTGATCCAACAGTTCTCCCCTGCCTAGATCCAATGGTTTAGATCTCCTCGCTATTTGATTGTTCGCACAACCAAAGGATTTGGTCTGCCCTCCGAACTCACGAACCCCAAGTTCGAGAACTAATCCAACGGCTTGAACTAACCACGATCAATGATCCTCGTTGATCCTTGAACCTAAAAGGATGAGTTCGTCCAACCTCTATTCACCTTGTAGCTTATCCATATCCTACGGCCCTCGCAACTTCGTGAGTTCTCCACGGAGAATTTCAACCGTTCGATTCCTTCTCAATGGCTTCTACGAGACAACTCACATCCTCCCTCCTGAACTTTACTTCTACGAGATAACTTCGATCCTGTCTCCCATTGAGTACCTCAACGACGCTTACCCTTCTGAGCTCTCTCTTGATGTAAATTCAAGCCTCCAAAGGGACTCCTACACGCACTCCTTGTAGAAATATTTCAAATACTTCTAAGTATTTGATCTCTCGACTCTGTGCACTTTTTGCAATAGCAGTCCTTCACCTTCAACCTTAGTCGATAAATTCTATGGTCCCGACCAGCCTACGCACACCTTGCACGGCTCCTGTGCTTCACCTGCACTTCTGCTAGAATGAGAACAATGATATCTCTCTTGAGCTTTCAGAGATAAACTCTGATGTAATGACCCTTTTCTTATTAATATGAATAATTTCATAAATAATCCTAAAGATTAGCTAATTATAATTAATTATTATATAACCTTAATTAATTATATGTTGTTAATTAATTATTATTTTTTTACTATGATTAGCTTAAGTA
>ML815005.1:54772-93784 GCA_009831015.1 Picea engelmannii | reverse complement strand
GGGGGATTCATTTTTCATGCATTAGACGGGGAGGAGAGAACTGGGGAGTATTGGGGGACAGAGTGAAATTTGACAGTGGGATTTACAGTGCACCGGGGCTGAGGGGTTTTGGGCTCGGAGGGCTAGGACGTCCATTGATGTCCTAGGGCCAGGCATACTGGTCGGTAGGGTGGCTGGTTTTGGGGTGTCTTCAGGAGCAAGCAGCGGAAGAGCAGATTCAAGCTAAGGAGGCAGCATCAGATTAAGGTTAGTTATGAATCTTTAGAATGAAATTGTTAATAAATTTTATTTATTGTAATATCAGATTTATTATGCAAAAATTGAGTGAATTACAAAATTTCTGCTCTGTTTTAATTCATTGTAGTTTAAATTAAATGATGGTCACTACATCTGAACCTTGTCAATGCACACCTTGCAGATGTTTTCACTGCAGTCCTTGCAGGAACTCTCACTCAGGAAGAGAAACAATTGAAACTCATTCTCTTTCTCTCTCAGACTTCAAACATTTAACATGAAATCATACATACACATCATAGCATCATAACAAATGCATAACAGAGAGAATAAAACAACTATAATCACACCATTCAGCATGTATAAGAATGAAACATCATAACACCATGAAATCTGAGTCAAAGCTTCATATATTAACGCAAATGCTCATGTACATGGGTTCTTCTCTACAACTCTCTGCTACAGCTCTCTTCTTCTCCTTTATGCTAATGTTACAATTACTCTAATTGATCTCTCCTAATACAATGATACAAATATGAGGGTGTCTATATCTGTTTTCCCTCCTACTCTCCTAAAACTGTCTAATCTAATTAATCAAAGCTACCTACTTTCATTAATTGGGCTTAAATGCCTTTTACATTGAATAGGTAGGAGCAAATTGCTCAAGATCTATTTACAACACTTATACATAAATGCAAGTACGCTTCTAGCTCATTACATTAAAATCCTCTTATTTAAACTTTCAAAAGCATTTCAACATGTGCAAAAATGCGTTGGCGCTTGTCCTAGTTGGCTTCCGCCTTCACGCTTTCTTGGTTGTTTACGATGCTCCTACATCAATCCGCCAAAGGTGAAAGTGTACATCGTGTGAATAAATGAGTTGAGGTCGAACACAATGGGACTTCGTTTGATTATCGGTCATTAAGGTATATCATTAACAAATGCGAGACAACCTACCCATAATGAAAGTAGGTATCAAGGCACCGAGTACATTCTTACAAGTGTGACTAAAGGTGTCAAGGTTGAACACTTGAAGAATCCATCGATCAAGAGACATTGATGTATTCCCAACTATCAATGGCGAGAGAACCTACCAATAATGACTGCAAGCCTCTAGGTACTCATAGGACTCTAGGTATTGTTTCTAGAATAGATGGGATGAATTCAATGGAAGGAGACCTATCGAAAGGAGAGCATTGAGTCATATCTCATCATTCAACATGAGGTACAAAGCAGGAGCTTGATGATTTGGAGGAAATCAGACAAATAACATGTTCACGAACCAACGACCCTGTGCGTTTTTCATGTGGACCAGATGCAAGCGGTACACGAAATATACCCTCTGAATAGCAGCCAATAAGGAAAAATGCTGACAAAGGTGAGGAAACCACCAATAAGGATAATGGAATCCAAGACACTACACGAATCCCAATGTGTAAATATATTTCTTGTCGTTGAACACAAGGGAAACCCCCCAGTCAGCGACCAATGATGAAATGTCAACTCTTGGGTTCAAGGTTACCTACAAATGATGAAAGTAGGACCAGGGTGCACGGTAGGACTACAACTTCATATAAATCTGAGACACATTGAGAGTATGGATAAAATTCAAAGTCAATAGTTCTGAGGAATGGTCGACACAGGTTGATAGACATCCTTTGAACAAGAGCATGAGACATATGGAAGACTCTAGTAGCATAGACTCAATGATGAAACTTTGTGATGCAAGAGGCACCAATCAAACTCTCCATAGGGACTAGAAGAGTAACCAGTCAGGGGAGTAAACTCTAAGTAATGAGCTCATCTTCCTAAGTTCATGCTAAACCCAAAATTTTGATGACTAGTGGACTCAAAAGTTTTGTGCTCTGTTCAAAGGTGACACGACTGCTGCCAATATAAATATAATATTCTTTTCCCACCCATCTTTTTTTGTTTTTTCATAGTCAAATGAATGTTATGATACAGAGGAGGAAACAAGTGTCACAAGTAAGCAACTACTTCCAACAGTGGAACATACCAATGCTTAATGCAAGGAGGTGCATGCAGGAGATGGGCATTTGGGGGAATGTTTCCTCTTAGGTATAGGGTGTCAAGATACAAAGAATATAAACAAGGCTATGTTTGGTTGATGATGCGAACTACTGAGGTGATAGGCTTATAATGCAAAAGAGAGAATCGACAATAGGCTCAATACTGCAAGCAAGAAAATGAGATGCAATTACATCTTAACACAAAAAAATGTCCTTTTTCGTAATCTTAGTCTACTTGGTTTGAAAAATGGGTAAACATAAACCAAACAGATGTCCTTTCAAATCCAATTTACGAGTGTAAAAGAGGCAAGTTCACTCAGCCATATTTTCACTTTTGAGAGAGTGGGAAAAGAGATTAAACTAGACTCGTTGGGAGTTTTCTAAGGGGCATGTCATGGGGGAGGCCAAGGCTCCCTTGCAGAACTTCTGTGAAAGGTCAGCAACTTATGAACAACAGACACAAGCTTGGGAAAACCCAGAGCTTTCCAAGTAGAGGGGGACAAAATGCTCGCGGAGGTTACCTTATCAATGATGTATCGGAGAATACCCCTTATTTGAAAGGGCATAGGAGAAGGAATTTGATACCAAACAAGACTATCCCAGTCAAAGGGAACCTCTCTAATACTCGGAGGGAGAGTGATTAGGGAGAGTAAAAATTGCTCTTCTTCAGAAGGTACAGGACTAGAAATGTTAATGACACGGTCAAAATAATCCTCACTCCTCAAAACAAGAGCAGTTTCGGGCGAAGATTGCATCAGCATGAATTATGTGTCAATCAAAGGAGAAATAGAATTTTGGGAAACCAAAGACAACTCTAAACCAGAAGGGTTATCAGACAAGGACCACACTTCGTCTACTATAAAAGTAGTATGGCACAAGTGAGTTAAATGACCTCCTTTGAAAATTCTACAAAGGAACTTGGGCTTATGTCATATATGTAAAGGCTTCTCAATAGTATGAATGCCCCCAGCCTCACTCACAATGGCTGGTGACATTCTCTCTGCACAACCGACAATGACTGGTGGTTCATCCCCAACATGATGTACAGAGGTTGGCGATGATTCTCCAACATGGCTAACCTTGTTTGGATATGTGATGTTAGTATGAATCATAGTGACTAGAGTTGTGCCCCTAGCATGACCTGCATCGGTGGGACTGGTGGGGACGATCATTTGTGTAATTTGAGACCAAGGTCCCAGAAAAGACCAGTTTTGAGAAATTGCAAGCCAGGCAGGATTCTGGTCTACACCCTGTCCCTTCCCGGCAGGGTAGCTTCTCCTCCAAATTGATTCATAGAGGTTTGTAAAGGCATCATCACCGAAGAATATGTTTGCAAAGAAAAAAAATGTGACAAGGGTTATTCAGGTGAGGATAGATGTTTCCCCCAAAGGAAGGGATTTCGTGAAGGGGGTAGCATGTGCTATAAAACTGACTCCCTCCATATGAAATACCAAAGGATAGATGGAGGCCCGCCATGGGAAGAGTGTTCATAGGAACTAGCATAGCGGATGAAGGATCTACGGACGGGGTGTAATAAGTAGAATAACCTCCCATTTGAGAACTCACTCCTGGAAAAGTGAAGCCAGGATTGGATCCATAAGAAGGAAGATTCCAACCTCACACTGTGAGAGTTTGTTGAGGGATATGATTTCCATCAAACGAAGATGTAGAAAAAGGAGTCATCATGCCCTCAGATCCAAAACTAGGATTCATATAAGTAGGTGAGGGGGAGGATGGAAAGGGTGAAGGAATGTTTGGCATATCAAGAGGAATATGATTAGAGACCCAAGGTATTGACTGAGTTTCATGATTATGTATACCATTATGAAACTTGGATGGATTTTTCCCCATGAAATGAGAGAATGCCATGGCGAAGGTAGCGCTAAATGAGGGAGTCAAAGGGACTCCACTATCCATAATAATGAACACTCATGGCACAATAAAAAATCCTAAGGCCAAGTAATGATCAAAGAGCACACCAAAATAAACAAAAATCCAATATGCAAACAAACAAGATAAAGTGGATGAAAGGGGCCTCCCTCCCTAAAGTAGGTATTCCTCACCCAAGAGGGGCATGAGACTCCCTGCCAAAGATCGTAGGTATCATAATTAGTTATAAGGGCCCTCGTGGGCTTAACAACCATTCAGTCAAATCCTCCTGGAGAGGTAATCCTCCATAAAGGTTGTGTGTTGTCTAACCCTTATCTAACCCAAGGTACCTGCAGAATAACCCCTGCAAGTAACCTATGTAGTAACTATGCCAAGCAACTAAGAAACCACGATATAATTGATGTGCAGGCGAAAAATCATAAGTCGGGTCTACCGTATGGATAGGGTAACAAAGCCCGAAACCTTGAAAGCACCGCCTCTCACAGAGGTAAAGGTACTAGCAAGATCCCCATATATGAATAGATTCCCAGAAATATATCTGACACTAAGAAGGTATTGGGGGGATATCCCCTCAACCAACCTCACGCAACCTCATGCTTAACTCTGGTGTAAGCAGAGCCTCCTGATGTCACCAATTATACAATGGATTTCACCACTCCCTTAGTCAGACACATATGTTGATTTAATAGCCTTGGATAAGTTTACTCACAAAATCCTATTCCAAGGCTCTAAATCCTAAGCTATTTTGTGCACCTTAGAAAATAAAATCGTTTCTAATCAATTTTAAATTATCGGTGTTGATTTTAGTGGCCTTGCTTACTCACAAAGGTGCAGTAGTGAAATTGACGGTGTTATGACTCAACAAGTAAAATAAAAGAATATAAATAACATGCAAATTCCTAACTTCAATTCCCAATAAATGATAAGATTTTCAATATGCAATTTTCAATTTAACTCTGCAATCCAAAATAAGATGCAATATTTCCATACATGTACTAAGATCAATGATAAGAACCCAAAAGATCAAATTCCAACAATGCAAAGTGTTTAATATTTTTGTATTTTCAATATAAAAGAATGAAAATGCAAGGACTAAAAAATAGCTTGATATAGAGATTCTATTGAATGAAATCAGAAACAAACTAAGTAGGATATCAAGAAGTACACACCCAGCCCAATATGCAAGGACAATCAATGAAAAGGATGATGAGAAAGGAACCGCCCAAAAATTGAACTAGAGAAAGGTTTATTATCACTCTGCGGGTACTTAATAGTCATAACAGAGACCTAAGAAGACTCAGCAACCATCAAAACTTACCCAACAAACATCAAACTCATGAACCAAGCACACAAGAAATATGTATGCGACTGTTCGGGAGAAAACCGTGTATATACGCCTCTTGCAAAAGGACATCATGCGTATGTATGTGACTGTCATGTAAAAACCCGTGTATATTTATTAAAACACTGTCAGGTTAAGGATAAGGCTAATAAACTCAGACTCAAAATGAACAGAGGCTATCAAGAAATCAAATGACAATAAAATTAATATAAACAAGAGCAATCAAAGGAGAAAAACACTCCAAACCCTGAAAAGAATATTCTTTCCCCAATATGGTCAACAATTTTGTTATGAGGAAAATCTCTCTATGGCATGGGGTAAACCACAACAGACGGAAATGACTGCAGAAATAAACTATAATCTCAGGTATTCTATATAAACAAATATGCTAACAAGACAAGATAAAGATCCTACCTTATCCAGATGTTTGATGAAGTCCATCGTTGAGCACTTGAATCAAAGCGATGCACCTGTAACTTGTCCTCAACAACTAAGAAACACAAGCATATGGTGATAATATATAAAGTTAGCACATTCAATAGCATCATTATTCAATATTCATAACAAATATGCCCATGGAATAAAAATTCAAATATTTTCAAGACATTAATAGGACGAGAAAAGAGTATTTCTATTAAAATGTAATCAGTAGAATTGAATGAATTACAAACTTCTGTGTCGGCATGGCTCAGAACCGAGAAAATAAGTCCTTTCCAACTGGGCCTCCACCACTTCAATCCTCCACCAAAGGAAAGATCATATAAGAGAGACAATGAGGTTCTCAATCAAGTAGGGAAGATCTTGGGGGTTGAACAATGTGTTCATACTTAAAAGGATAAAGGGATGCAGACTCAATATGAAGTGAATAATTTCTCCAGAGTAACTTTGCTCTCAAAGTTGAATTCTTCTCCTCTTTTCCATAGCTTGGATATGGCCCATTTATAGCCTTCAAATGGAACTGAAGGGCCGATTTAGAACGTTTCCAGTATATGGAAGGTCAAGGATCATGGATCATGTGACGTGACATGGAAACCCCACACTATTTTTAATTTTGGGCACAAAACTCAATGTACACAGGCTGTAATGGTGCAACTTGTGTATACACATGTTGTATAATAGTTAGGGTGCGTATATGTAGAAAAATATTATTTTTAGCTCTGGGAACTGCAAAAAGGGATTTCAAGTCTGCATAGAGAAATGGAAAAAGACCTTCTGAGCAAATTTGCATAGGGTGAGGAAAATCTTGATATAACAATGAGAAGAAAACAAAACCCTATGCTAACATCTTTTTCTTTTTCAAATAACAATGCAAAACAAAGCGACGGAAAGAAAGAAACCTAACTAGCAATGAACTGGGGATTTTTCGTTTTCTTTTTCTTTCTACCAAATAAAAACTAACAAAATATCCTAAAAGAAAGAAAACTAACAAGAGAAACCAATTAAAGGGAAATAAACTTTTGATTGAAATTTCAAGTTTACTGAGGATGGACAGATTTATCAAAGACAATAACCACCCAATAAGGATTAGGAGATATTGAAATGCCAACTTGAAACTTCCAAACTGAGAGAAAGTCTAAAAAACCAAGTTCTCTAAAATATACGCATCTATGTACACATTGAATAATGTATATGCGCTATTAGTACTCAGGAAAATCGGATATATATGTGATTCATACAAGGTCAAAGCCTGTATGGCTTAGCAATACTTAAGGGAAGAGATTGCAACCCCAAAGGGAAGCTTCAAGAAACTTGAGGAAAGTTTGTGAAATGGAAAATGCTTTGAAAGAAAGTCCAGAAAACAAGAAAATTACAGAAATCAAGACAACACAAGATCCCTCAAAAACTGACCCAAACTAGGGGAAAATCTCCCTAGTATGGTCACCAATTTTGTTACGGGATTTTTACCCTATGACCTTGGGTTTATGTCACAACAGAGAGAGATTGTATTTAAAATATAGAACCTACTCTCACACACACAAAACCATGAGAAAATAACTACTTCGAAGAGAGAAAGAGAGGCTTCACACCTTGTATCCAATGTTCGATGTGGATCCTTTGCTCTCGACCTTTGTCTTGCTCCTAATATTTGCCTCTATCAATTTGTAAAAGGAGATCAAGTCTAGATTGAAACAAGGTAGTTATGAAATCCAGTTATGCATGTAATGTGGGAATTCAAATATATAAACAAATCTAACATATATAAATAGATTTAATAAAATCATACATATATGGAGGGAAATGGAACTCTTTTATTGAAAACGTATAAGTAGGTAGTTACAACATGACTCTAACCACCAACACTGCCTCAGAACCTACAAATCTGGTTCCTCCACTGGACCCTTCAGGAATCAACTCAGCGAAAAGGCTCTTCCTCGAATGACATAGAAGGGATAGGATCACACCCTACGATCATATATAGAGATGAAATAATGTTGGAAAGCAAGTTTTCAGATCAGGGGATGCTACTCAGAGGTTCAGGGAGTAGGGGAGCTTTCAAATCATCAGCATAATCTTGCACCAAGGTTGTCTCTTCTCATACACACCCCAATAGGTTCTTATATACTATCAAAAAGAGGTTCATATGGTTATATTCTATTTTTTACGGGCCAAGGGAAGTTTGGAAACGAGACAAACAGAAAACCCCACCTGAAAATGTGAAATATTTTTATTTTTTCAAAACATTGAGGGTATAAGTAGTTTGTAAACTGAAAAATAGAATATGTATGTGATTTTCACATGGGTGAATAGAATATGGAAACAAAAGTGTTATTTTTTAGATAATTTGATGAAGGAGAGTGGGATTTCTGTTTGCAAGCCAGAGAATGGACTAGGCCATCTCACAAATGCAATTTGGTGTGGAAATTTGTGGTATAAAAATAGTCTACAAATTCACTTAGCAAGCCATACACTTTCTCTCTGAGCCATATCACACTTTCTTGGGCAATTTCAAATCCTCCTTGGTTGAGTTAACTCTTACGTCATCGATTGGAATCTTATCTAGTTGACTCAATTCCTCCCTAGTTGACTTAAATATTACCTGGTTGATTGGACTCTTACCTATTCAAATTAACTCTTACCAGGTTGATTGGACTCTTACTTGGTTGATTCCTCATCTACCTGGTCAATTTGTTACCTATTTGGGAATTTAATCTTTCCACAAGATCTATATGGTCATATGGGTCGTATGCAACATGGTTGGGTGTCTTATTCATCATTTGATTCACTTGTTTTATTATTTTTGCATTGGAAATTGGTTGCTTACATGCAAATTAAGGAGTTGAGATAGTTCCCCTACTCCCTCATGCTCAATTGATCTTTGTATAACCAAACAAAAACCAACATGCCATTTGAAAATGTATGGTCATGATTTACAGGTATTGGGGGATATAAAAAGGGGCGTCTAGTAAAAAAAAGGTTTTTTAATATTGGAAAGATATTTTGGGAGGGGGTCAACAAAAGGATTTTGGGAGGTATTTATCAATATGTAGTGAAATTAGAGGTATTTTTGATCCGAATTTTATGAGAAGAATGAAATGAATACATATTATTAAAATATTCTTAACAAAAAATAACAAAGATACAGTAAAATTGGTTTTCTATTCAATAAGGAAATAAGCTGAAACTGTAAAATGCAGCGGAAAACAAACTTGCTGGAATGGTGGTGGCTTATCTCTGAGAAGATATGTGACAGTTGCGCTCATTCGCAACAATATGGTTACAATGAGGCTCTGAAGGCCTTTTATAATAAACAGGAATGTCAAAAACCCTAGACATCCAAAAACCTAACACTAGGGGATGAAGCCCCAAAAGTCATGTGGGCCCCTGGGGTCGTAACTTTTGCATACGATCTCCACTTTGGTGCACGAAATCCCGTTGGAAAGGTCTAACCAAGAAGAACAATTTTTGAATGGCCCAAGGTAGTGACTCCAATAGTCCCTTGGGCCCTGAATCCCCAAAAAACGTCGTTTAGGGCCTCAAAATGGCCCCGAAAGTTTGGAACCCGAAAAACTGCCAAAAACTGCCAAGGTGGAAAACTGTTTTCGAGCCAGTGGAATAGGTGGGTGGCCACAGATATCCACCTAGATCAATCCTCCCTCCTTTGGAATCAATGGTCTCCATTGCGTTGATTTCCCCCATCAAATGAGAAATTTATGCTGAATTTGGCCCAAGTGAGCCACTTGCCTTGGTGCAGAAGTTGCCCTACTTTGACGACTCGATAAAGTTGGATCCTTTGCTATTGAGTGCCCTTGATATGTTTGTCCACAATTTGATCACTGGATGCATGTTGCATGCATTCAGGGTTGAGCTATGTTGGTGTCAACTGCTCTGTTATCTTTGAGGTGTCCAATAGTGGTGGGAAATATGGCCAAAGGAGAGCCATGTTGAAGACTAGATGCAGACCAAGGAAGGGGGGAATGTTGAGCTCAAAATCATTGTCACCCACAGCCTTGGTGATGGTGTATGACCCATAATGGAGTGGGAGAATATTATGATGGGGCCCTGTAACACATTCTTTCTGCAAATGCAACCAAACTTTGTCACCCACCTAAAACTTATGTGGCACCCAATGTTGATCATGGCACTGCTTGTACTTGGCATTACACTTATGTAGAATATCTTGAACCCGTTGGTGGATGTGCTAGATCCACTCAATGAATTGGGTGGCTTTGTCAGCTTTTGGTGGAGTATGGGACGAGTCGGCCGAGGTGATCGCTAGGGGTAGTGCAACATCCATGGGGCCCAATGGTTGGAATCCCAACCCCACCTGAAAAGGGTTGTGGCCAATTGAGCTATGTAGGGTTCGATTGTATCTATGTTGGACATAGGGAAGAATCTAATCCCATTTGTGGGGGTGTTTTGAATTGTACATGCGCAGGATATGTACGACCATTTGATTGATGACATCAATTTGGCCATCTATCTAGGGGTGGAAGTAAGTGGATTTGGTGAGCTTGGTATCTAGCAGTGACCAGAGGCTCGACCAGAATGAGCTGAGGAACTGATTGTCACAGTCTGAGATAACATTTTGTGGGATCCCAAAATGTACCCATACTCATTCAAAGAAGATCTTGGAAGTGGGATCTGTTGTGATGTTCTTCTTCCAAGCGACTAGAATCGCCATCTTGGAAAAGCGATCAACAACCACAAAAACATAGTCATTTCCCCTCTTGTTGGAAGGGAGGCCCGACATGTAGTCCATTGAGATGGATTCCCATGGCCTATTAGGAGTAGTCAGAGGGGTGTACATGCCATGTTTCTTAGTGATCAGTTTGGAAATAGCACAGGCAGTGTAGGACCTGATATACTTGTCGACATCCTGTCGAAGTTTCAGCCAGTAGAAATATTTTTCCAGCACTTCTACTGTCTTTTCGACGCCAAAGTGTCCTTCCACCCGATTGTAGTGAGCTTCAAAAATCATCTTCATGCTCTCGCTTGATGGAACACAGATATGGCCCATACGGCACAACAACCCATCCTGAATATGGAAATTAGCGACCACTGAGTTGGCGCCCAACATTTGGTAGGTCGTGGAGAACTCAAGGTTTGTCTCATAGAGGTGCGGCTATCCAGAGGTCTTGTGGCCACAAGAGTCTAGCACCATGGTGAGTGCCATGACTGGAGGTCAGTTGAGGCAGTCAGCAACTTGGTTGGTACTTCCTATTTTATACTTGATGTTGAGGTGGAACTGCTGTAAGTATGTTGACCACTTTTGATGGCGGTCATTCTGAAATTTTCCTTAGGTCAGCATGAACTGTAGTGGTTGATTGTCTCCTTCCCAATAATGTAATGTCTCCACTGGCGGCATGCTTGCACAATGGAGTACATTTCTTTGTCGTAAGTAGGGTACTTACAGACAACATCTGATAGTGTCTCACTATGATATGCCACAGGGTGGCCCTGTTGAGTGAGAATGATACCCACAACATAGTCTGAAGCATCTGTCTCGATCTCAAAGGGATGTTGCAGGTCCAGTAATGAAAGTATCAGGGATGAGCACAAACGATTCTTAAATTCATCGAAATCTTGTTGTTGGGACAAGCCCCACACAAATTTTTCCTTACCTCCACCCCTAGTTACTTGGTTGAAGGCCCATGCAATATGAGAGAATCCCAGCACAAACCTACTATAGAAATTAGTGAGGCCCAAGAAGCTCCGAAGTTCTGTGAGTGTGGTTAGGTATGGCTAGTCATGAATGACCTGGATCTTGGCTAGATCCACATGCACACCATGTTGATCAATGATGTATCCTAAGTAATGGACCCTAACCATGCTGAAGGATCATTTTTCCAAGTTTTCATATAGTTTTTGTTGTCGCAGGGTGTGCAGAACCTACTGAATATGATGCAAGTGTTCCACCCAAGTCTTGTTGTATATGAGGATGTCATCCACATACACCACTACAAAAGTATTGGTGAAAGGTTGTAGGATATCATCCATCATCCTCATAAACGTTGTTGGAGCATTTTTCAAACCAAAGGGCATGACCATCCATTCAAAAAGACCTTCTTTTGACTTGAAGGCAGTCTTCCATACATATGTTTGTTCTATTGGGACATGGTGGTAGCCAAACTTCAGATCAGTCTTACTGAAGTATTTGGTCCCTGTGAGTCCATCAAGGATGTCGTCGATTTGGGGAATCGGGTACCAGTTTCGGACTGTGATTTTATTCAGGGCCCGGTAATCAATGCAGAGTCGCAAGGTCCCGTCTTTCTTCTGCACCAACACGATTGGGCTCCCATAAGGCAATGAGTTGGGATGGATGTGCCCCTTGTGGAGTAGCTCTTCGATCTGCCTCTTGATCTCTATTTTTTCTAATAGAGAGAGGCAATAGACTGGCCCATTGGGTAGCGGTGCGCCTGGGTTCATATCAATGGGATGCTTGACCTAGAAGTGAAGAGGTACCCTGGTAGGAGAGGAGAAGATATCTGAGTATTCTTTCATGACCTTATCCACTTGCTTATGTTGTGTGGAGAGATCAGTCGTGGAGGACCTAGATGTGGTTGTGATCTTTCGCTCACTTTAAGAGAGAATCACGAAGAAGTCAAATTTCTCAGTCTGAGAGATGACCTTCCTGCATTGCTTGGCAGAGATCAAGGAAATAGCACTAGGAGGGACTACCTCGGGTATCCTGTACAATTTCCTGTTCAAAGTAATAATAACACTATGAGGCCTAGACTCATATACATCATGAAGTTTCCATAAATAAGGTTGTCCCAAAAGAAAATTACAAACTCTGAGAGGAGCAACATCACACAATACCTCATCTTTGAAGGGCTTTATGTCGTACAACAGTCGACACTGTTGGCTAATGCAGAGATTTCTTCCTTGGTGGAGCCATCCAATGGTGTAGGGTTGTGGGTGCGGCGTTGTTGGCAGGACCATCCATTTGACAAACTTTGTTGAGATGAGGTTTTTTTGGCTACCACTATCAACGATGAAGCACAGCGGGGTGCCTTTTACCCACATCTGTGAATGGAAGAGGCGCTCTCCTTCTTCCATCTCGTCTGGTTCACCAGGATGGAGCTTGGTGGTAGCAACGGTGGAACTGGGTTCCACGTCAATGATATGTCTTCCCTTTTATGGTTTTTACTCAGAGTCAAAACCCGCATATGATTCAGAGGCTTTCACTTCGTCCACCAGCAACTTCTTTGAGTGGCATTCAACCGTTTTGTGCCAAGGGCTCTTATGGAAGTCGCACCAATTCCCGGTATCTTTCTTTTTCTTTCCGGTGTCCTTCTTTGCTTGCGGCTTGGACTGGTTGTCCTAATATTATCCATATTATTTGTCCCTTGTTCTATGGGTTGGGGCCACCCTTTCCTGGATTTTGTTGTGAGGGGTTCCCAGGCCCAAATTGATGTGTCTTTTGTTTGGGCTTCTGCTCGATTTTGATGGCATATTGGTAGGTTGCGCCCAAGGATGATATGTCCAAAAATTCCATTTCAATCTAGATGTATCTATGCAAAGCACTACGATACTTGAGCACTAGATGTCACTCTGGATCTTTGATACCCATCTTGGTGCGCAAGGTATGGAAGATATTTGTGAACTCTAGCATTGCTTGCTCTCTTTATTGGTGCAGTGTGGTCCATTTGGTATACAAGTTGTCATAACTTCTGACAGAGTAGTATTGTTCCTTAATAGCATCCATTAAGGATTCCCAGGTGGTCATGACTATACATAATGAGGGTTCCTCTATTTCCTTTTTCTCACAGAAAGTTTCCCACCAATCTTTGACATGGGGAATGACTTTGAGGAGTGCAAAAGTAATATTTTCTCTATTTGAGAAGTTATGGACAGAAAAATACCCTTCTAGTAGATTCAACCACTTGTCTATAGCATTTGTGTCTATCTGACCTTCAAATATAGGAATATCGAAGTTGATTTGTACATTGAAGGGGGCGGCACCTTCGCTCGAGGAAGATGTGTCTCCTATTGGTAGTCATCGAAGGATTTGCGTGAAACTATCCATCATCTCATTCCTCTGTTGCGTTAGGGATTCCTCAAGAAAATTTTTGAAAGAATCTCATGTTCCGTCATCTTTATTTTCTCCTACCATGAGAGTTCGCTTGGGCATGTGAGAGCTTTTGTCCTCAAGAGAAACAAGCTCGAGACCCAATTCTTTGTACCCTGACCTTCTTGGAGACATGCATTAAGACGACAACGAGAAGACCACTCTGATACCACTGATCCAGATTTTATGAGTAGAACAAAATGAATACAGATTATTAAAATATTCTTAACACAAAAATATACAGTAAAACTGGTTTTCTATTCAATAAGGAAATAAGTTGAAACTGTAAAATGCAGCGGAAAACAAGCTTGTTGGAATGGTGGCGGCTTATCTCTGAGAAGAGATTTGACAGTTGTGCTCATTCACAAGAAGATGGTTAAAATGAGGCTCTGAAGGCCTTTTACAATAAACAAGAATGTAAAAAACCCTATACATCCAAAAACCTAACCCTAGGAGATGAAGCACCAAAAGTCATGTGGGCCCCGTTTGGGTAAGTTAGTACATCAACTTCCCAGGGTCGTAACTTTTGCATACGATCTTCGTTTTAGGCACATGATAGCCCGTTAGAAAGGTCTAACTGAGAAGAACAATTTTCAACTAGCCTAGGGTAATGACTTTGGTAGGCCCTTCGGCCCCAAATCCCTAAAAAACATCGTTTAAGGCCTAAAAATGGCCCCAGAAGTTTGGAACCCGAAAAACTGCCAAAAAACTGCCAAGGTGGAAAATTGTTTTTCGAGCCAGTGGAATAGGTGGGTGGCCATAGATATCCACCTGGATCAATCCTCCCTCCTTAGGAAGCAATGGTCTCCATTTTGTTGAGTTCCCCCCTCAGATGAGGGAATTTCTGCTGAATTTGGCCCCAAGTGAACCACTTGCCTTGGTGTAAGAGCTGCCCTACTTTGACGACTCGATAAAGTTGGATCCTTTGTTGTCAAGTTCCCTTGATCTATGTGTCCACAATCTGATCACCAGCTACCTGTTACATGTAGTCAGGTTTGAGCTTTGTTGGTGTTAAATACTCTGCTATCTCTGAGGTGTCCAATAATGGTGGGAAATATGGTTGAAGGAGAGCCACGTTGAAGACTCGATGCATACCAAGGAAGGGGGGAATGTTCAGCTTCAAAATCATTTTCATCACTTATCCTCCTTGCAGCTATGCTGGATCTAACATCCCACAGCTATTACGCTCTCTATCGTCCATCGAGATTATTGATGGCCCCTTTCTCTGAACTCGACGATCAAGATCCTTTTACGATTCTCAAGCTCACGGTCAACCTCTTGATTGGACGGTTGCTAAGCTTCTCACTCTGATCGGACGACTGTTGAGGCCTCTCACCATTTCTGTGCATTGATCAACTGTTCAGCCTTTTCACTGATCCCGACAATATCTCTAAAATCTTTTCTTTCTTCAGAGCTTGATCATTGAATCATTGTTGATCCTATTGTGATCAACAATAGTCACGGATTTCCTCTCTGTGCAATGTGCTATTCCTTATGAGCTTTGATCTTTTGATTATTCGCTTCCCCTATTCGCTCTTTCTATCTATGCACACAGTTTGACATCTTCTGCTGACTGATATTCTATTGACATCAATGACAATATCATTTGTGGTTGTTCATCATTAACAACATATCATCACATCGACTATTGAAATCAATGACAATATTTCCAACAATCTCCCCCTTTGTCATTGAGTCAACACATTAACTTCATATACAAAACTCCCCTATATTGATGCTTTCCTTTTATGAAGTTTTCCTTTATATGAAGTTTCTCTCCCCCTTTGAAATCAATGGAAAAGGGTTTCTTCTCCTGTGATTTGTCTGTGTAATTACTTCTCTGACCACTGATAAAGCTTTGTGTGTTACTAACTAGACTAAACTTGGGTAAATCTTCCCATGGACCTGTTCTTCCTGTCATAACTGAATGACTCCCCCTGTCAATATTCTTTCTCTATGCTTTTGTCTACTCTCCCCTTTTGTTTCTGAAAAGGTAGCTCTTCCTGACAAGGTTTCATCCCATGTTGATTTACTAACTTCTTATCTCAGTTGATTGGGATTTTTGTGTTTCATATGAGTAGTCTTCTTGATACAAATTTTTGTAGTGATCGAGTCTTTTCAAAACTTAATCCAATTACTTTCTTATTTTCTAAACAAAACTTCCCTTGAGTTTTTACTGACTTTTCTCCTCCTTTGTTTCTAGAAGGGTAGTTTTTCTTGACAGGGTTTCTGCTATTGTTATTTTTACAGGATTTCATTTACCTCATTTTGTACATCAGAATGTTTCTTCTGTGGATGTCGCTGTCCTACTAGAATGTTGCACAATTGTAGCTCATCTTATTCAAACAACTCTTGGATCTGTCCATTGATTCTCATCGGTCTCTAACCAAATGTATCCATCTTTATCCATGATGCTTCTTTACTGTACATTGCTCTAAAGTTGTTTGAGACAACTTTATACTATACTTGTCACATGACTGACATTCTCTTTGCAGCAATTAAGTTCACTCATGTTCACTTGTTCAGTCTTTCCTATCCACATCTAGGAGTGTCTGGGTTTCTTGAACTTTGTTTTCTGATCTTTTATTATTGCAACTTCACTTTTCTTCCATGTTTTATTTACTTCTTTTGTTGTATTGTATGAAGCATTTCTCATTGACTATTTTCTTGAGTTCCAATAGTTAAGGGATTTGTGGCCATATCCACCACAACCATAACATCTCATAGTGTAAAAATGTGCAGCAATATGTCCAACATGATTGTAGTTCCAACATCTTATACTGTTGTTAAACCTACCAACTTGTTTTCTTTTATGATGCCCACAATCCAAGGCTTTATGACCATATTCATTACAAGAAAAACAATAACCATTAAAAACACTTCCATACCTTCTTTGATTCATCCAGGAAGGTGTCTCTCTTATGAGCTTGCTTTGAGGTATATGAATAGCTTCTGGATGTCTTCCGTGATCTGATCTTGTAAATTTTGTAGTGTTGCTTTTATTCTTTGGATGTGAAGAACCTGAGTCATACTTGCTTTCACTTTTTACAAATGAAGGATCTATTTCAGACCTGTCTTCACCCTTTACAAATGAAGGACACGTGTCAGACCTTTTACAAATGAAGGACCTACATCAGATTTCTTAGGAGTACTGATTTCTTCCTTGTTGTATCCAAGACCAGATTTGTCATTTGGTGATCTCTGACTATCCAATATCTCATCCAGGGTCATGGAGATGTTCAAGAACTTGATTTGGGTGTCTGACTTCTCAACCTTCTTTCTAAGATCCATAACGTCTGCTTCCAACTCATGACAGGATTCGTCCTTTTTGTCCAACTGGTTCCTCACTACCTCCTCCCTTCTTTTGGCTTCTTCAAGTTGGATTTTAAGTTTGAAATAACTTTCCCTTAGTTCTTTCAGATCTACAAGGATTTTGCTTGGTTCATCATCTTCCTTCTTTTCTTCCCTTGCTTGACTGATTTCGTTTTTCAGTCTCTCGATCTCCTCTTCCTTTGCTTGACTGATTTCATATTTCAGTCTCTCGATCTCCTCTTCCTTTGATTGACTGATTTCATATTTTAGTCTCTCGATCTCCTCTTCCTTTGATTTTGTTAGATCAGCGACTTTTGTTTTCATTCTTTTGATTTCTTCTTCTTTGTTTTCTAACTGAATCTTTTGTTCAGATCCGATTTCTTCATTGTCTTTGAGTTTTTCTTTTATTTCCAGGATATTCCTTTGATTGCTAAGCTCATCATCTTCCTTCTTCTTTTCTTTTACTTGGATGATTTCTTTCTTCAGCTTCTTGATCTCCTCTTCTTTCTCTTCTAACTGATTATCCTACTCATATATTATCTTTTCATTGTCCTTGATTATTTCCTTTATTTCCAAGACATACTTTTGACTCTTTTCAAGAAATTCTTTAGTGTAGTCATGAAGATAGTTATAGTCTGAATTACTATGGTCATAGCAGTATTCACAGAGACTCCAATCAACCCTTTCTTTGGCCTTTGATAGTTCTTCTTCTACATATTTAATGGAATAAATGCTAACACAACAATCTGTTATTGTATTTGAGTCTTCTTCTTTATTTGCAGGGGAGGATTCAATATCAACATTATTGCAATTGAGATATTGTGGAGAGTCCTTACCTTTATTGATGGTTGAGTCTTCCTCTTCATCCTTGATAGGAATGTCTTCTGTGTGTTTACTTTTGATTTGATACATATTTTCTAACTTCATCCATAAGTCCTTGGTAGATGTGAATAGTCCTATGCTTGCCTTGATTGTATCTGATAATCCATTGAGAAGAATCTTCAATGCCACTTCATTGTTCTTCCTTGCTCTTCTTTGGACTGTAATCTTGTATATATTCTTTGATGTAGTTAAATATCAGGGCTTGCTTACTACTGAATTCCAAACTTTAGATCCTTTTGACTTCAAATATTGTTTCATACTTTCTCTCCATAAGGAATAATTTATTCCATCAAATAAGGGAGCTTCAATTGCAGAGAGAGCCATATGTCCACCCATTTCTTCAGGATCTACCTTCAAGTGGTTAAACTGTGTATCAAGGAACCTGCTCTGATATCAATTTTTGAACACACCGCCCACACTAAGAGGGGGGGGGGGGGGNACTGGAAACAGAAGATACAAGATGTTTGTATATAATTTATATGAATATATGTGAATATGAATTTTCCCATCACCAACTAATTTGATTCAGCACCAACTGAAGTAAGGAGCACCAACTCCTCAAAGAGCACCAACTCTCAAGAAAGACCCAGCTTGTTGCAAGACCCTGCTTGTTGATAGAACACAGTGTATCCAACTAGATCTCAACCAACTCTAGTAGCATTGATTCATTAATGAATCAATTTTGTTTCATGATCAGAAGTATACACTTAACGCTCACCACAACACTTCATTCTTTGTCTAAAATTTGCGTCTTATTCACTTTATCTTTCCTCTGATATCCACACCTTCTTCACTTCATCTTTCCTCTGATATTCAAGCCTTCTTTCACTTCTTCTTCTCTCTGATATTCGCACGGACCTCAGGTTCGTATCCCCTTCATTTTTTTCACAAGCCTCTCTTTCTCAGCGAGCCTCAATTTTTTGCAAGTTCGTCTCTCTTCCCAAGCACAACTTCAAGTAAGCCAAGCATGGTGTATATATACTTGTTTATGCTCACAACTTGTTTAAGTTATTGAGCCAAATTGTGAAACAAGTTATAACTAACTTGTTCATTTACAATAACTTTTGGGACCACCAGATCATCAATCTAGGGCTTCAACGTTACACCTGGCATCCCCTTTCCTTTCACAAATCGATCACAATCATGGATCGATTTCCTTCGTCTTTGTGATAACAGAGATCGACGCTTCCTTCAAACTAGTTCATATGATCAATGATGTAGAACCGCAGGCTTAATAAATTAAGCGACCCATACAATCTTCCCTTTAAAATTTCTTGACCATATGACCAATGGCAGTGATCTCGTGTTAGGTGACACAAGCTCTTGAGCATTTTAATGATTTCAACGGTTACGATTTGATCCACTAATGAGATGGACGGATGACGGGATTTCGGCACTTCGACCTTCAGGTCTTCATGACTTACAACATTACAAAACTCTCAATTATGATATCACCGATACAATCGGACGGTTCACATTATTTAGCGGAGACAAATCAATGGTCTACTTAAAACCTTAAACTGATCCTTTCTTTCCTTAATCTGACAGCCAGGACTTGATCAGGCATTGAGATGGATGGATGATGAAATTTTGTCACTTAGACATTCAAGTCTTCGTGACTTCACCCCCTATTCAAAACTCTCGATTATGATATCGCCGAAATGATCAGACAGCTCACATTACATCTCTGAACTAGAACAATGGTTAGCATTTAATCCTTACACTATCCTTCCATTGTTGTAGATCAACGACTATGACTTAATCATACATTGATATGGATGGCTATCATAATTTTGGGATACTCATTGTGACGTAACTTGTTGACGTGTCACAAGCCTATTAGCTGCCACGTGTCATTCATATTCATGATATTCACGTACCTGAAATGATGTATCAACTTGACACTTATCAATGTCTTACTATGCCATGTGTCCTTGCTGACGTGGTTCGCTGACCCACAGCCCTGATCCAATGGTCCTCGTTATGTCCTCCAAATCGACGGTCCTTATCTTATCACGATTTCGCATTTCAGCATTCTTGTGATAAAGGGTCTCGACACTCCATGTCGCGATCGCCGAAATAGAGCTTAGTTGCACTAGCTTCTCCCCTTCTCGTGACCATGGGTTATGACCCAAGGCTGAGTTTTTTTCATTTTCGCATTTTTGGATTTCAAACAACTCTCATCATTGTTTCTCTGAATCACGAATCCCAAAATTTGTTGATCTAGTGCCACGTGCCCGCCTTCCAACCGATGGCTAGAATATCTTCGTGACCTTTCATATCGCAAGTTCCCACAACACTTACATTTGACTTTTCCATTATTTGAGTTAGCGAAACGATGACCCTTCGCCACATGCCATCCTTGACAACGGACGGTCCCGATGTTTTCAGAACGATCAACGGCTATGATCCTTTTGGTACGATCAACGATTGTGATATTTTCGGAATGATCAACGGTTGTGATCTTTTCGGATGATATGACGATCGAGAATGACTTCACAAATCGTGACTTTACAAGTTAATTTCATGTCTGATCGACGGCTTATATTAGTCCTCGATCTAATGGTCTGGATCGAATCATGAGTTCGTGTTTTAGTATTTCAGAGGTTAGAGCACCTCCCTTCTTCTGACTCTTGATTTTTCGATATCCAATATTCCACTCTCGTCGGTTCGAAGACCCACATCGCTCCTCCTTTTTAGCTTTGGATCTAATGGTCCACGTCGCTCCTCCTCCTAAGCTTTGGAGTTTGGATGAGTTCAGCGCTTATCCTCCTTGCAGCTATGCTAGATCTAATGGCCCATGGCTATTATGCTCTCTATCGTCCATAGAGATTATTGATGGCTCCTTTCTCTGAACTCGACGGTCATGATCCTTTTACGATTCTCAAGCTCACGGTCAACCTCTTGATCGGACGGCTGTTGAGCTTCTCACTCTGATCGAACGACTATTGAGGCTTCTCACCATTTCTGCGCATTTATCAATTGTTTAGTCTTTTCACTAATCCCAACAACAACTCTACAATTTGTTCTTCCTTCAGAGCTTGATCATTGAATCATTGTTGATCCTATCATGATCAACAATAGTCACAGATTTCCTCTCTGTGCAATGTGCTATTCCTTATGAGATTTGATCTTTTGATTATTCTCTTCCCATGTTCGCTCTTTCGATCTCTGAACACAGTTTGACATCTTCTTCTGACTAATATTCTGTTGACATCAATGACAATCTCATATGTGGTTGTTCATCATTAACAACAGATCATCACATCAACTATTGACATCAATGACAATATTTCCAACAATGAGAACAAACGCTTCTTCAAGTCATCGAAGTCTTGTTGTTGGGATAGGCCCCACACAAATTTTTCCTTACCACCACCCCTGGTTACTTGGCTGAGGGCCCAAGCGATATGAGAGAATCCCAGCACGAACCTATGATAGAAAATGGAGAGGCCCAAGAAGCTCCAAATTTTAGTGAGTGTGGTTGGGGCTGGCCAGTCACAGATAACCTGGATCTTGGTTGAATCCACATCCACACCATGCTAATCAACGATGTAGCCTAAGTAATGGACCCTGTCCATGCCGAAGGAGCATTTTTCCAAGTTTGCATATAGTTTGTGCTTCTGCGGGGTGTGCAAAACCTATTGAATATGTTGCAAGTGTTCCGCCCAAGTCTTGTTGCAGATGAGTATGTCATCCAGATACATCAATACAAAAATATTGGTGAAATGTCGTAGGATATCGTCCATCATCCTCATAAAATTTGCTGGAGAATTTTTCAAACCAAAGGGCATGACCATCCATTCAAAAAAAACTTCTTTTGACTAGAAGGCAGTTTTCCATACATCTATCTGTTCTATTGGGACATGGTGGTAGCCAGACTTCAAATCAATGTTACTGAAGTATTTGTCCCCTGTGAGCTGATCAAGGAGGTCGTCGATTCAGGGAATCAGGTACTAGTTTCGGACTGTGATTTTATTCAGGGCTCGGTAATCAATGCAAAGTCAACAGGTCTCGTCTTTCTTCTGCACTAGCATGATTGGGATCCCACAAGACAATGAGTTGGGATGGATGTGCCCCTTGTGGAGCAGTTCTTGGATCTTCCTCTTGATCTTATCATTTCCTAACCGAGAGTGGCAATAGTCTGGCCTATTGGGTAGTGGTGCACCTGGGGTCATATCGATGGGATGCTTGACCTAGTAGTGCAGAGCTACCCTGGTAGGAGAGGAGAATATATATGAGTATTCTTCCGTGACCTTATCCACTTGCTCTTGTTGTGTGGAGAGATCGGTCGTGGAGGCCCTAGATGTGGCTATGATCTTTCACTCACTCTGAGAGTGAATCATGAAGAATAAAAATTTCCCGGTCTGAGAGATGACCTTCCTGCATTGCTTGGTAGAGATCAAGGAAATAGCACTAGGAGGGACTGCCTCGGGTAACCTGTACAATTTCCTATTCAAAGTAATAATAATACTATGAGGCCTAGACTCATATACAACATGAAGTTTCCATAAATAAGGTTGGCCCAAAAGAACATTACAAACTTCGAGAGGAGCAACATCACACAATACCTCATCTTTGAAGGGCTTGATGTCGTATGACAGTCGACACTGTTGGTTGATGCGGAGATCGCTTCCTTGGTGGAGCCATCCAATGATGGAAGGTTGTTGATGTGGCATTGTCAACAGGGCCATCTACTTGATGACCTGTTATGATATGAGGTTATTTTGTCTCCCGCTATCAACGATGAAGTGCAGCAGGGTACCTTTTACCCACATCTGTGAATGGAAGAGGCGCTCTCCTTCTTCTAGCTTGTCTAGTTCACCAGGTTGGAGCTTGGTGGTAGCAATGGTGGCACTGGGTTCCGCGTCAATGATCTGTCTTCCCCTTTCTGGTTCTGACTCAAATTCAAAACCCACATCTGATTCAGAGGCTTTCACTTCAGCCACCAGCAACTCCTTTGAGCGGCAGTCAGCAGTGTTATGCCAAGGGCTCTTATGGAAGTCGCACCACTCCCCGGTATCTTTCTTTGTCTTTTCAGTGTCCTTCTTTGCTTGTGGCTTGGACTGGTTGTCCTGATATTTTCCATCTTTTCTCTGTCCCTTGTTCTATGGGTTGGGGATGCCCTTTCCTAGCTTTTGTTGTGAGGGGTTCCTAGGCCCAAATTGTCGCGTCTTTTGTTTGAGCTTCTGCTCGATTTTGACGGCATATCGGTAGGTCGCGCCCAAGGATGAGATGTAAAAAAATTCCATTTCAGTATGGATGTATCTATGCAGAGAACCGTGATACTTAAGCACCAAATGCCACTCTGAATCTTTGATACCCAGCTTGGTGTGCAAGGTATGGAAGATATTTGTGAAATTTTACAGTGCTTGGTCTCTTTCTTGGCACAGTGTGGTCCATTTGGTATGCAAGTCGTCATAACATCCGATAGGGTAGTATTGTTCCTTAATAACATACCTGAAGGATTCCCAGGTGGTCGTGACTATAAATAATGAGGTTTCATCTGTTTCATTTTTCTCACAGAAAGTTTCCCACCAATATTTGACATGGGGAACGGCTTTGAGGAGTGCAAAAGTAACCTTTTCTCTATTCGAGAAGTTATGGACAAAAAATACCCTTCTAGTAGATTCAACCACTTGTCTACAACATATGCATCTATATGACCTTCAAATATAGTAATATAGAATTTTATTTGTACCTTGAAGGGGGAGGCACCTCCACTTAAGGAAGATGTGTCACTTGTTTGTAGTCGTCAAAGGATTTGTGCAAATCTATCCATCATCTCGTTCCTATGTTGCGTGAGGGATTCCTCAAGAAAAATTTTGAAAGGATCTCTTGTCCCGTCATCTTTATTTTCTCCTACCATGAGAGGTCGCTTGGGCATGCCAGAGATTTTGTCCTCAAGACAAACAAGCTCGAGACCCAATTCTTTGTACCCTGGCCTCGTTGGGGACATGCATTAACACAACAAGGAGCAGACTGCTCTGATACCAATGATCCGGATTTTATGAGCAGAACGAAATGAATAAAGATTATTAAAATACTCTTAACAAAAAATAACATAGATACAGTAAAAATGGTTTTCTATTCAATAAGGAAATAAGATGAAACTGTAAAATGCAGTGGAAAACAAGATTGTTGGAATGGTGGCGACTTATCTCTGAGAAGAGATGTGATGGTTGGGCTCATTCGCAAGAAGATGGTTAAAATGAGGCTCTGAAGGAATTTTACAATAAACAGGAATGTCAAAACCCCTAGACATCCAAAAACCTAACCTTAGGAGATGAAGCGCCAAAAGTCATGTGGGCCCCGTTTGGGTAAGTTAGTACATCAACTTCCCAGGGTCGTAATTTTTGCATACGATCTTTGTTTTAGGCACACGATATCCCATTGGAAAGGTCTAACCGAGAAGAAATTTTTTTGTCTAGCCTAGGGTAATGGCTATGCTTGTCCCTTGGGCCCCAAATCCCCAAAAAAACGTCGTTTAGGGCCTCAAAATGGCCCTAGAAGTTTGGAACCTGAAAAACTGCCAAGGTGGAAAATTGTTTTTCAAGTCAGTGAAATAGGTAGGTGGCTACAAATATCCACCTAGATCAATCCTCCCTCCTTAGGAAGCAATGGTCTCCATTGCGTTGATTTCCCCCATCAGATGAGGAAATTTCTGCTAAATTTGGCCCCAGGTAAGCGAATTTCCTTGGTGCAGGAGCTGCCCTGCTTTGACGACCCGATAAAGTTGGATCCTTTGTTGTCGAGTGCCCTTGATCTATGTGTTCACAATCTGATCAATGGATGCATGTTGCATGCAGTCATGGTTGAGCTATGTTGGATTCAAATGCTCTGCTATCTCTGAGGTGTCCAATAATGGTGGGAAATATGGTTGAAGGAGAGCCACATTGAAGACTGGATGCAGACCAAGGAAGGGGGGAATGTTGAGCTCAAAATCATTGTCACCCATATCCTTGGTGGTGGTGTACGGACCATAACAGAGTGGGTAAATCTTCCGATGGGGCCCTATAAGGTGTTCTTTCTGCAAATGCAACCAAACTTTGTCGCCCATTTGAAACTTATGTGGCACCCGATGTTGATCGTGGCGCTGCTTGTACTTGGCAATAGACTTTTGTAGAATATCTTGAACCTGTTGGCAGATGTGTTGGATATGCTCAATGAACCAGGTGGTATTGTCAGCTTCTGGTGGAGTAGGGGACGAGTCGGTCGAGGTGGTCACCAGGGGTAGTGCAACATCCAAGGGGCCCAATGGTTGGAATCCCAACCCCACCTAAAAGGAGTTGTGGCTAGTTGAGCTATGCAGGGCTCGGATGTATCTATGTTGGACATAGCGAATACTCTCATCCCATGTGCGGGGGTGTTTTGATTTTTACATGCACAGGATATGTACAACAATCCGATTGACGACATCATTTTGGCCATCTGTTTGGGGGTGGAAGGAAGTGGATTTGGTGAGCTTGGTATCCAGCAGTGGCCAGAGGCTCGACGAGAATGAGCTGAGGAACCGACTATCACAGTCTGAGATAATGGTTTGTGGGATCCCAAAATGTACCCATGCTCATTCAAAGAACATCTTGGCAGTGGCTTCTATTGTGATGTTCTTATTGCAGGCGACTAGAATCGCCATCTTGGAAAAGCGATCAACAACCACAAAAACATAGTCATTTCCCCTCTTAGTGGATGGGAGGCCCGACATGTATTCCATTGAGATGGATTCCCATGACCTGTTAGGAGTAGGCAGAGGGGTGTACAGACCTTGATTCTTAGTGGTCAGTTTGGCAATAGCACAGGCGGTGTAGGACCTGATATACTTGCTGACATTCTGTCAAAGTTTCAGCCAGTAGAAATTTTTTTGCAGCACTGCCACTATCTTTTTGATGCCAAAGTGTCCTACCACCCGAATGTAGTGAGCTTCCCAAATCATATTCGCATGCTCGCTTTATGGAACGTAGAGATGGCCCAGATGGCACAACAACCCGTCCTAAAGATGGAAATTAGCGACCAATGAGTTGGAGCCCAACATTTGGTAGGTGGTGTAGAAGTCATGGACTGTCTCATAGACATTGGGCCATCATGAGGTCTCGTGGCCACAAGAGTCTAGCACCGTGGTGAGTGTCGTGACTGGAGGTCGCCTGAGGAAGTCAGCAAATCGATTGGTACTTCCTGTTTTATACTTGATGTTGAGGTGGAACTACTATAAGTATGTTGACCACTTCTTATGGCAGTCGTTTTGTAATTTTCCTTGGGTTTGCATGAACTGTAGTGGCTTGTGATCAGTCTGGATCACTGTCTCCTTCTCAAGAATGTAATGTCTCCACTGGCAGAAAGCTTGCACAATGGAGTACATTTCTTTGTCGTAAGTAGGGTACTTATGGACAACATCTGATAGTGTCTCACTATGATATGCCACGGGGTGGCCATGTTGAGTGAGAAGGGCACCCACAGCATAGTTTGAAGCATTTGTCTCAATCTCAAAGGTATTTTGCAGGTCCAGTAATGAAAGTATCGGGGATGAGCACAAATGCTTCTTCAAGTCATCAAAGGCTTGTTGTTGGGATAGGCCCCACACAAATTTTTCTTTACTACCACCCCTGGTTACTTGGCTAAGGGCCCATGCGATATGAGAGAATCTCAGCACGAACCTACGATAGAAATTGGTGAGGCCCAAGAAGCTCCGAAGCTCAATGAGTGTGGTTGGGGTTGGCCAGTCACGGATAACCTAGATCTTGGCTGGATCCACATGCACACCATGATGATAAACGATGTAGCCTAAGTAATGGACCCTGTCCATGCTAAAGGAGCATTTTTCCAAGTTTGCATATAGTTTGTGTTGTTAGAGGGTGTGCAGAACCTGCTAAATATGCTACAAGTGTTCCACCCAAGTCTTGTTGTAGATGAGGATGTCATCTAGATACACCACTACAAAAGTATTAGTGAAAGGTCGTAATATATCATCCATCATCCTCATAAAAGTTGTTGGAGAATTTCTCAAACCAAAGGGCATGACCAGACATTCAAAAAGACCTTATTTTGACTTGAAGGCAGTCTTCCATACATCCGTTTGTTCTATTAGGACCTGGTGGTAGCCAGACTTCAAATGAATATTACTAAAGTATTTGGCCCCCGTGAGTTGACCAAGGAGGTCGTCGATTCAGGGAATCGGGTACTAATTTCAGACTGTGATTTTATTCAGGGCCCAATAATCAATGTAGAGTCGCTAGGTCCCATCTTTCTTCTGCACCAGCACGATTGGGATCCCACAAGGCAATGAGATGAGATGGGTGTGCCCCTTGTGGAGCAGCTCTTGGATCTGCCTCTTGATCTCCTTATTTTCTAACAGAGAGCAGCGATGGACTAGCCCATTGGGTAGCGATGCGCCTGGGGTCAGATTGATGGGTTGATTGACCTGGCAGTGCAGAGGTACCCCTGTAGGAGAGGAGAAGATATCTAAGTATTCAACCATGACCTTATCCACTTTCTTCTTTTTTGTGGAGAGATTAGTCATGGAGGCCCTGGATGTAGCTTTGATCTTTCGCTCACTCTGAGAGCAAATCACGAAGAAGACAAATTTCCCGGTCTAAGAGATTACCTTCCTACATTTCTTAGCAGAGATCAAGGAAATAGAAAAAGGAGGGACTGCCTCGGGTATCCTATACAATTTCATGTTCAAAGTAATAATAACACTACGAGGCCTAGACTCATATACAATGTGGCATTTCCATAAATAAGGTTGGCCCAAAAGAACATTACAAACTTTGAGAGGAGCAACATCACACAATACCTTATCTTTGAAGGGCTTGATGTCGTACGTCAGTCGATACTGTTGGCTGACGTGGAGATCGCTTCCTTGGAGGAGCCATCCAATGGTGTAGGTTTGTGGGTGTGGCGTTGTTGGCAGGGCCAACTTCTTGACGAATTCTGCTGAGATAAGGTTCTTCTGGCTATGGCTATCAACAATGAAGTGTAGTGGGGTGCTTTTTACCCACAAATGTGAATGGAAGAGGTGATCTCATTCTTCTGGCTCGTCTGGTTCACCAGATTGGAGCTTGGTGGTAGCAACGGTGGCACTGGGTTTTGCGTCAATGATCTGTCTTCCCCTTTTTGGTTTTGACTTAGATTCAGAACCTGCATTTGATTCAGAGGCTTTCACTTCGGCCACCAGTGACTGCTTTGAGCGGCAGTCAGCAGTGTTATGCCAAGGGCTCTTATAGAATTTGCCCCACTTATCGGTATCTTTCTTTGTATTTCCGATGTCCTTCTTTGCTTTCGACTTGGACTGGTTGTCCTGATATTTTCCATATTTTCTCTATCCCTTGTTCTGTGGGTTGGGGCTACCCTTTTCTGGATTTTTCTGTGAGGGGTTCCCAGGCCCAAATTTTCGTGTCTTTTGTTTGAGCTTCTGCTCAATTTTGACGGAATATCGGTATGTCATGCCCAAGGAACATATGTACAAAAATTTCATTTCAGTCTGGATGTATCTATGCAAAGCACCATGATACTTGAGCACCAGATGTCACTCTTAATGTTTGATACCCAACTTGGTGCGCAAGGCATGGAATATATTTGTGAACTCTAGCACTGCTTAATCTCTTTCTTGGCGCAGTGTGGTCCATTTGGTATACAAGTTGTCATAACTTCCGAAAGGGTAGTATTGTTCCTTAATAGCATCCCTGAAGGATTCCTAGGTGGTCGTGACTATAAATAAGGAGGGTTCCTCTGTTTCCTTTTTCTCACAGAAAGTTTCCCACCAATATTTGACATTGGGAATGGCTTTGAGGAGCACAAAAGTAATCTTTTCTCTATTCGAGAAGTTATGGACAGAAAAATACCCTTCTAGTATATTCAACCACTTTTCTACAACATATGCCTCTATCTGGCCTTCAAATATAGGAATATCAAAGTTGATTTGTAACTTGAAGGGGGAAGCACCTCCACTCGAGGAAGATGTGTCACCTGTTGGTAGTTGTCGAAGGATTTGCGCAAAACTATCCATCATCTTGTTCCTCTATTGTGTGAGGGCTTCCTCAAGCAACATTTTGAAAGGATCTCCTGTCCCATCATCTTTCTTTTCTCCTGCCATGAGAGGTCGCTTATGCGTGCGAGAGATTTTGTCCTCAAGAGAAACAAGCTTAAGACCCAATTATTTGTACCCTGACCTCATTGGGGACATGCATTAAGACGAAGAGGAGTAGATCACTATGATACCACTGATCCAGATTTTGTGAGAAAAATGAAATGAATACAGATTATTAAAATATTCTTAACACAAAATAACAGAGATACAGTAAAACTGGTTTTCTATTCAATAAGGAAATAAATTAAAACTGTAAAATCCAGCGGAAAACAAGCTTGTTGGAATTGTGGTGGCTTATCTCTGAGAAGAGATTTGATGGTTGTGCTCATTCGCAAGAACATGGTTACAATGAGGCTTTGAAGGCCTTTTACAATAAACAGGAATGTCAAAAACTCTATGTTATCACTGAAATTTCATCCGCAGTATCGCTTGCAAATGGTTACAGGAATACAGCATCTCCAAGCACCTATTAGTTCACCTATAGCCCCAAAAATGCATTTCCAAAAGGCACAAACTATACAACCGGTCAAAAAAATAGCATCCGTTGAAACACAAAAGCAAGCGCGCGCACATGCGTAGGCCAAAGAATCCCTTAGAGCGCACATGCTCCATATGTGCAACTGTGTACGATAAAATTCACACACCCCTATGAACGGTGAATTTATGGTTCTTGTCGGCCCCTCACCCACTTATGGACCAGCTCCCAACTTGATTTGACCCTCAAATCCAAGCTGAATCTGAATGGGGGGATGGTCAAAGACCTAAGGGTGCCCTAAAGGGCCCCTTTTTCACACTAAAGACCAGTTGGATATTGCCTCAAAGACATGCTATAAAAATAGGCCATGGGTGCACTAAGAAATTAATAATCTCATAGTATTGTTATTTTTCCTCTATTCTCCTTCAAGAAACCTCTTTTCTTCTTGGAGCATACTAGCAACATCTCAATAATCTATTCACCTCACCTCTTGAGGGAATAGGCTTGGATTTCTTCACCATTTTCTTTCTAGTTTATCATTGTAAGAAGAGCTCTCACATAGGGAACTCAAGAGCCCTCCCAAGGAGAAAGAGAGGATCCATAAGTCCTCCTTTCTCTATGGTTTTTGCCTACTAATATAGTTATCCATTCGTGGCATGATCATTGGTCATTTGGTTGATTGATTTTGGTTCAAAGTTTCTAGTGCATTTTAGTTTTATTTCTTTAGTTATTTTCTTAGTTGTTTCTAGCTTAGTTGTTTTTTTGTTTCATGTGCTCTATTTATATAACTCATGCACTAACCTCTGTCCTGTCTATCAGGCCCAACTAGACTTGCAAGTTCCCTTATTTTGCTCACTCAAGTGACAAAAAGGACACAACAGATTGGTGACCATACTGGGGATAAGGTATCAATTTCCTCCCTATTTGGGTTGTTTGAGCACTTCTTTTTGACTCATTTGCCTTACAGGAACCATAACCAGCCTAGCCTTACTTGTCAAGAACTAAGTTTGGAGCTGGAGGAGGAGAATTCCATTTGAAATCCCCCCCCCCCAACGTGTATCAGAACGTGCGCAGGTATTTCAGCCTACAAACGCACATTCAGAGAATTGTGCACCCACAACACTTTTGTTCTCTGTGCATAGTGCACCAAAGGGTCTTATGTTCTCTGCAGATTGTGTGCCCACTATGCCTCTGTCTGTATTGTAACCCGCACATATGTCCAGAATTCCAACATTGTCAAAGTTTTTGTGATGTTTTGAAGGACCCTAGCCTTCAAAATCTTGCTTTTATGCAATTTGTAAATGCACGACACTTAGATTCCCTTCCCACATGAAGGGTTAGTCAAAACATAGGCACTTAGAGATTCAAAAAGAACCATATCTCTCCTCTCTTTTTTTGAGTTGCCACATGGATTTCTTGTTTTGATTGTAAAAGTTAAGTTGAGATTCTTTATTATCACATATAAAAACACTTGCATTGGGACCATAAACCAAATTTAATCATTGAGTATGCTCTTCTCTCGCATCATAGAGCGATCTTGAGAATCAGAAAAGTGATTAAGGGGATATTTCATCTCCCTTAACAAAATATTTAGGAGAGGACAAAGCCCCCCTAGGGATCCTCTTAGTTTCTTTTCAAAACATCTTAAATTTGTAAGGGCCCATACATTCCCACATGTTGAAAAGTTAGGATAGTTTTTGAAATTGTTTTCTTAGTTTACATCACTAAGAGAGTTTAAAGATCAAAGTAACGGGCCCATACATGCCCACATGCTTGAAATATAGGATAGCCTTTTCGAAGATTTCTTAGATTAAATCACATTAGGGAGTTTAAAGGATTGGTAAGGACCCATATGTCGACATGCTAGTTCTTTAGGGACTTTAAAATTCCGCAAGGTTGTACCAATAACATCTAGCAAGATAGGTAATCAAGATTTGTAAGGACCACGGGAAGTCCACATGTTGCAAATTGACACCTAACTTATTAAAATTTGGCACATTTGTTCATTTGCTCACACACAAAGTCACTCTTCACTCACATAATTTCATCTCGAACATTAGAGGTTGAAGTAGGTTTCCTCCAAAGGGATTTTGAAATGTCGCACTACTTCTTGAAGAAATTATCCACACCCACTTAACTCAAACGAGATTGGTTCACACCCCCAATCTCTCAACCAACCACATCTAAAAAATTTCTTAAAACTCACTAAGTTTTCCTCCACAGGAGGTGCCAAAAGAAATATTTTAGTCTAGGTAGGATCTCGAGGGTAGGCATCCAAATAACCCCCCGTTATCTGGTTCTCACATCTTCAAACATTAGAAGTTGACAAATAGGGAACTTTAAAATCCTCCAATTCAAGTGTTCCTAACACCATAAGGCAGGGAGATACCCATGAAGGGTCGAAGGTCGAGGCCCAGTTGTTCTGGGCATCCCCCCTTGAGTCACCCAACTCTTGGAAGGGATCCAGCCCATGACCCATTTCTGAGGCCGAAAATCTAAATGTTGCACTTTGACCGAGGTACCTAGTGACCAAATTTAGGACATCTACCTAGGTGGCAATTGTGGGCTGCAATTGCACCTTGATCAGATTTTGTGTGGCTATTGGGAAATATCATTGGCTCTTTTAGGATATGCACCCTCTACCCCTCATTATAATTGATTATGTCATCCTTCACTAGTTCCTCTTTCGGTGGCTTCAAAACCCACTGTTGAGTGCTCTTGGAAGGTCCAGTGCTATTTGAGAGGAAGGACATTACGTATTTTTAGGACACGAGCATTTGTTTTATTTTTTCTCCCATGTGGACAAAATCCACCTACCCACATGTATGATTCTTTTCAATTGATTTATGTATGATGCTCATTTGATTACATGCAATTGTGAGATATATTGTGAAGGTCCAAATTATAAAAAGTCTTGTGTTCATTTATTGCTCTCATCACCATTTGCACACATTCACTTTGCTAGTCGAACATCATAGGGGACCCACAGAATCCCCGTCATTCTCAATGCTTGCCAAATCTCCCTCCTATCCTAAGAGGAGTTCCTAGCCTTTCCAACTCATTGGCTCAACCATCTCACACCCCTGTGAATGCTACTATTTTGGGATCAGCTTTACTTGGTTCCACTTTACTTGGGTCCAATTCCCAAGGGCAACCATCCACTAGCTCTCCTTTACACGGAAGAGGGGGGGAAACTTCCTCTCAAAGAAGAAGAACAACCATGGTTGGAACTAGTCCTCCACCACCACCCCCCATGCCATATTTGGTATCCCTCAACATCCCTGATTTGAGTAAACTCACAAATGACCCTATATTGCATAACCCCACATGGTCCTCTATGCCTACCAAACTACCTTCAGATATTCCAAAATTTGAAGGAAAATCGGGGGAAGATCCCACCAACCATGTCATGACCTTCCACTTATGGTTCTCCTCAAACAGCATCATGGATGACTCCATCCGCTTAAGGTTATTTCGGCGCACACTCATTGGTCCATTAGCCAAATGGTATGTGGACGAAAAATTAGGGTCCCATGTGACTTTTGAATCCTTGGCCAAAACATTTTTGACCTTATTTCAACTACCAGTTCGTCATGACAATGCTATAGAACTTCTCTCTAAGAGTAAACAATCCTTAGCCATGCATAATGCCGACCACATTCACGAATGGTGTTGGCGACATCTTTTATGCAAAGTCGAAACCACCAAAGAACAATGCCTCGATTGGTTTCTTAGATCACTCATCTTTATCCTTTCCAAAGATGTGGCCTCCACCTTCCCCCAAACTGAAGAGGAAGCCATCAGCAAGACTCAACAGTACGACCTCATTTATGCCTAGTCAGGTTACTTATACACAGTAATACATGATGCACCGAGACCTGTACCATTCATCCAGGACAAACCTGGGATGTCTCACGCAGCAGATGGATTGATTTGTACCACAACACACCACAATCCATACATCCAACCACCACCTATGTATGGTACACCCCAATATCCATCAATATATGGAGGGCCATCTTACTACCCTCCTCCCCCTTACCAACAGTCATATCCTTTTGTTCCCCCCCAGACATTGGGGGCACCCCCACTGGTACCCATGCCATATCTGGTCTCTCAATCTAGTACGGGTCCACCCATAACCCCTGGATATAACCCTAGTAGTAGTGGAACTACTTCTACTTCCTACACGTCATATGGATCCCATCCACAAAACAATCCATATTTCCCATTTCCTGGTCCTCCCTAGCCGGTTAATCCTCAACCGAAATAAGCACATGTTGGCGTCAACTTTTTTCATCCCTATCCCATTCAACAGGTTCATACATTTGAACAGTTGAATACAGCCAATCTGACTCATAAAAAGAAAGGAAAAAACCGAAACAATGACAACCCAGAACCAAGAGGGAATGACCCCCACAACCATCTTGCTAGGGGCAACCAATATCAAGACCCCCAAGGGGCACCAATAACACTCAACCATGACAAGGGAAGAAAAACAATTTTTGGACTAACTTCCCTTGCGCTATATGTGGTGAGTATGGGCATTATACTCATCATTTCCCCCAAATTATTGATCTCCAATGGATGAGGGCGTTCATGAACTCATAGGGCCCTTCGGCACCACCTGCCCCTCAGCAAGCCCCACAACAGTACTTGAAACCACCACCTCCAGTTTTTTTTCAAAACCCCATACCATACCAAGGTATGATGAACACCCAACAAGTGATCAACCCTGCCCCACCACAAATGGGGCAATATCCAAACCCGGGTGCCACTCAACCTAGGAATCTGATTGATCGTAGTGTCCTCCTCACCGGTGAAGAAATTCTTCTGCAAACCCACAATCGTCAATACAGTATGCCTCCCGACTCTACCCCAACCACCTCATAAACACTGCCAGCTATTGTAGGACAACCATTGATGATTCCACATCCTAATGTGGAACCCATTCCCCACATAACATGTATTCCTTTACGGCAGAATGTGAATAACCCTCATGCTAGGTCTGCTCATAATTATAGTCTGGTTGATGACTTAGCCCAATCTCCTGCAGCCATGTATGTGTTGGAGGTCCTCCAAACCTGTCCATCACAACAAAAATCTTTGCTTTCTGCCTTGGGGGCAGTCGACCCAGCTGACATGCAGCTGATCACATTTGATTAGATAGCGGAGAACCACATCTTCCCGCCCAGGTAGCCTTCCAGATACCAGTTAAGATCTGGAACACAATAGTTTATCAATGTATCATTGATGAAGGTGCATCCACATGCATCATGTCTAACACATATGGAAGAAACTTGGCTCCCCTGAGTTATTACCCTTTTCCATCACCCTTCGAGCTTACGATGGTCGACCAACATCCTCCGCAGGGCTTTGTCAAAATGTCCCCATAGAACTTGGGGGAAAAAACATCCTCATTGACATTAAAGTTATCGATGCCCAACTTGATTACAATATCTTGTTCAAACACAACTACATGTATGCTATGAAGGCAGTCGCCTCTTCTGTGTTTCGTACGATGATGTTCCCCCATAATGGGAAGATCACCACCATCGACCAACTTACACATTACGAGCCTAACCATTCCGCCAACATCGATAACATCCTCCCCCTTGTCCAGGTTAGCTCAGATGTTTTTCCAATTGACAACATTGGCCCTAGATTATTCCAAGACCCATCCATGTTGGGCACTTATCAGGGAGCGCCACCGTTCCTAAACCCATCTTTTTCAGCACAAGTGTGTGTAGTTTCCTCTAAAGGAATAGACATCGGAGATAAGACTCCTATCACTGAGTCCCCTCCCCATATCAAAGTTCCACCGATTGAATAAATACTACCTCAAGAGTTCCCTAAGAGCGCCACCGCACCACTTGTCACAAATCTCCCCCCCCCTNCATTACCCAAATTCTCTTTTTCTACCCCCCACCTGGAGTCAAAGCATTCCAGGTCGCTGCTACCCTCACTCTTCCCAACCTAGTCCTTGCCATCCCTGTATGGTATCTCCATCCACCATCTATGGTGTCTCCACCATATCTCCCTCCTCAGACAGAGGGATTGTCGGTGCAGATCCCATTACATGATCCTGCCCCACCGTTACCACCTCCAACGATCAACAATACCACCACTACCATAGGTAGACGAAGGCAGAACGTGACCAAAGCTCCACTACCTCTTCGAGTTCAACTCCCTTGTGCCTTATGTGAAAAAGAAGGACACCCCACTCACGAATTTTCTTCTCTTCCCAAGCTATGCAATTTTATCCATCTTCCTCAAGCACCCCTTTTTCTTGCCACTCCACAAAGTACATCCCCCACTACTACGGAGTCATAAAAAACACACAAGCAAAATATATGAACCAAATTATCCTGTGCCATATGCACAGAATATGGGCATTACACTCATCATTTCCCATCTATCCCATACGTCTGCCACACATTAGCCACAGAAGGCCACACAAATATGCCCGAGCTTCCTCCCACACTCCATACCAATGCTCCCGTGAATGTAATTTATTATATTTCTTCATCAGTCCTCTAGAAAAGGGGAGGTCCATGTCCTCCCACCAAACTACCGCCCGATCACTCATAGTGTCGGTGCAACTGGGATGGCATTATGGGCCCACCATCCATATCTAAGCCCTTTTCCCCACTTTCATTTTTTGGTATAGGATCCCATAAGCTCCGTTTTTTGAACCATTTTCGACCACTTACACAGTCATTTTCCTCAGGTTATCATTTGCACTTTTCCCCGGGGAAGCATTTTTCTCACATCACGCCCAGGTATGCATGCTCATGTTCAAAAGTATAAAATAATTGTTATATGTTCTATATTTTCAGATATTGTTCACGTCGGGTATTCAGTTTTAATGTGTGTAGGTATTTGGTCATCACACACCAGCGCGGTTCCTTCAGGTATATGATCGACACTGGCATGTAATCATTCCCTTTGAATCTCAATTGCATCTCCAATCACTCCCTCCGACATTTTCCTTTACGGTCCCTATCTCCGGCTCTGTAGTACTGTCACCTCCGCTACATTTTCGTACTGTTACCCAGTAGCACTCTTCCCCACATGAGTTGTCCCATTCATAGTCCTCCTTGTCACTTTGACATTCTTGTTGTTTTCACCCTCTAGGGATGGGAGTCCTGATAGTCTTACGCATTTCCAAGAATCAGCCACATACTCCTTCTCCTCATTTTTCTAGCTTCCCCAATGGGCTCCCAAGTTATCTCATCGTGGTTCTATTTTTACTGCACCTCTGCAGTATCATTAACCCTCCATTTCATCCACAATCAGTTTACCCATCTGCATATTTCCATCCATTCATCTACCTCATACAGAAACCCACCCATGGGCCCCCCACCCTCCACCAGTTCTCCACGCAACTTGCACCCTCACAGGACAAGCCATCTTGCACTGGGGCACACGTTTCTATATCTGTACACTCATCCCAAATTATTCTTTATTTATTTGGTAATTGTAAAAATCCTTTGTTTCCAGCATTTACTTATCTTTTTGTTGTCACCCTTGACGACCTTCTTTTTCTAGCAAAGCAACCCATGTCTCCCTTGGTTGAGGCATTCACTATCTTCTACTCATGTTGACATCGTCCATAAACCCCAAGTATCCCACAATCCATGTACCTCTGATCTCTGATTTTTTCCACTTTGTCACGCCTCTGGCACAATTTAACCCACGTCTATTCATCCCCCTGACACTAGACCTAGTTTCAGAGTTGTTGTCGATCACCCTTCACATATATCCCCAACCAAGGCCAGTCTCGAGTCTCACCGCATCTTGACTTCGTTCATGTTCCCTATCAGTTCCTGATCTTATCTAGTGGATTTCATGAAGCCCTTTACTTCTTGGAGTCATGTCTCCCTTTCTGTCGACATTAGCATAGTTTCCAAAAGGGCGACAGTATATTGACTCTCATTACATTTACAATGAGGAGTCTCGGATGGCACAGGGAGAACCATCATTTCTCTATGTTGTCATTGACCCCCATGACATTCGACTTCAACACAATCTCATGTTACGGTGGGTCTTACTATGTGACTATTGCAGTTGTTTTATACTAGCCGAAGACCTCTGAATTTGTTAGGCCATCAATGCCTACGAGTCATCGACACTTCTTATAGGCATCCTTGCCACTTTTCAGAGTATGATCACCATCAGAATTGTCATCTGTCGTTATCAAACCACCTTGGAGGGCACTGCAGTTATCTACATCAGCATACAACTTCAGTTATTGTCATACATTTTTGAGTTACATGACACGAGCATGGGGCATGCCCACCTCGTTTGTATACAAATTTTATTTTCTCCACCTAGAGAAAGGTTTGGGTCCCACAGTTTCCCATCTCCCTCTGATGGATCACTCTTGCAGTTCCTATCAACACTCTTCCTTACAATGGTACTCTCAATAGAAGAAACATTGATGTATTTTGGCTATACGTATGCTCTTAACCTCACACATTAAGGGGCATATGTTATCACTGAAATTTCTTCCGTAGTATCACATGCAAATGGTTACAAGAATATAGCATCTCCAAACACCTATTAGTTCATCTGCAGCCCCAAAAATGCATTTTCAAAAGGCACAAACTATACAACTAGTCAAAAAATCGACATGCGTTGAAACACTAAAGGAAGCATGCGTAGGTGCGCAGGCCAAAGAAGCCCTTAGAGCGCACATGCTCCATATGCGCGACTGTGTACGATAAAAGCCGTGAACCCCTATGAACGACGCATTTATGGTTCTTGTCAGCCCCTCACCCACTTCTGGACCAACTCCCAACTTGATTTGACCCTCAAATCTGAGTTGAATCTGAATGGGGGGTTGGTCAAAGACCTAAGGGTTCCTTAAAAGGCCCCTTGTTCACACTAAAGACCAGTTGGATATTGCCTCAAAGACATGCTATAAAAAGAGGCCATGTGTGCACTAAGAACTTAAGAATCTCGTAGTATTGTTATGTTGCCTCTATTCTCCTTCAAGAAGCCTCTTTTCTTCTTAGATCATATTAGAAACATTTCAATAAGTTATTCACCTCACCTCTTGAGGGAATAGGCTCGGATTTCTTCACCATTTGCTTTCTAGTTTATCATTGTTGGAAGATTGGTTGTTGTCATTGATGTCAACCCTAGTCATGGGTTTTGGACCGCAAGATTGATAAAGGTATTTGGACATGAAGGAAAATGCACATGCATATAAAACACCCATGAATGGATAGTATACATCATGTTGTT